>JASGAU010376357.1:0-43670 GCA_030220045.1 Australoheros facetus
CAAAGACACAGCGCAACTCCTTCTGACCTTCTCTATACTTCTCAGTCAACACTCTCAAAGCAAACATCACATCTTTAGTGCTCTTTCTGGGCATGGAGCCATTTTGCTGCTCACTGTTCATCGACTCTCTTCTTGACCTGGCTTCAACAACTCTTTCCCATATCTTCATGGTACGACTCATAAGCTTTATCCCCTCCGTAGTTACTACAGCTCTGCGCATCAACCTTGTTCTTGAAAATCTGTAGCCTCCTTCTCCATTCCTCAGGCATCCTCGCACTCTCCATTGTGTTAAACAATCTCCTAGACATCTTCATACCTCCACAGGTATGTCATCTGGACCAACCGCCTTTCGACTCATCATCCTCTTTATAGTTGCCCTCACTTCCTCCTTGCTATTCCTGAATCACTATCTTTCCACATCTGTCCTCCTCTCTTTCTTGTTTCTTCATTCTTCAAAGTACTCATTCCACTTTCTCTTATTAGCATATTTCCATCTCTATCATTAAATCACCACAACCTGCTGCACATCCTTTCCAGCTCATCCAGCCTTACATGCAGCTCAATGCAAGCCTTTTCCTTTATCTTTGCCACATACCTCTACTCCAAGTATTCCTGTCTGTCACCCTGACTACCTCCTTTCTTACTAGTCTGTTTTAATAGCATTAATTATTATTTAAACAAAAACACTTCACTGTCAACCTACAGTTTTGTTTGTACACTGACATGTGATACCAAACATGGATGAGGGCTCAATACATGATGGTTTAAAGAGGACATTTATGGGCTTGCATATAAATTGACAAACAGCAGTGGAAAAAACTGAAGTCAAAATCAAACCATAAAAAATAAATAATAATAATAATCACAAATTAATACTGTGAGGTGTTGTCTTCACTACAACAGTTATATGCTGTCCAAAAAAAAAATAAATCTAAATTCGAGCTTGGTCCAGTTATATCTTTTCTACCTGGAAACTGTACAGCAGATAAACTTTAAAGTGTTAAATCAAACCCGTTGCTCTCCCATTAAAAGTTTTTTGATATAACCCACTCACTTGGCAGTGTCCACTCTATAATAGCTGAACTTTACAGCTTGTTTATGAACATGTTTTGGACTTGTAAGTATATGTCTCTTTTTTTTTTTTTGGAAACAGTTTATTCCTTGTAGACAAAGATTTTGAGTTGTGAAACATCAGGCACCAAAACTGTTTTGGTCCTGAAGAATGTGCCTTTGCTAAATACACCACACATATCATCATAACTAGCCATATACACTGGTCAAAACATGAAAGGAACAGTTTGAAAACACATAAGCTCTCAATGGGAAATTAAATTAAGCTGAATATCCATACTGATGTGGACTGGTTAATGTGTTGGGAACAAAAGAATGAAATGGAAATTATCATCTACAGAGGGCTGAATTCAAAAACACCCCAAAAAGAGACCCCAAAAAAACTAATGTGGCAGGCTAGTCCATTTTGCCAAAATTTCATTGTAGCAACTCAAAATGGTACTCAGTAGTTTGTATAATTGTATGCATGTCTGACAATGTTGGGACATGCTCCTAATGAGTCAACAGATGGTGTCCCGGGGGATCGCCTCCCAGATCTGGACCAGGACATCACTGAGCTCCTGGACAGTCTGAGGTGCAAGCTGATGTAATCAGATGGACTAAAACATAATACCCCAGAGGTGCTCTATTGGATTTAGGTTAGGCACGTGGGGGCCAGCCAATGGTATCAACTCCTTGATCCTCCAGGAACTGTCTACATACTCTCACCACATGAGGCCAAGCATTGTTGAGCATCAGGAGGAGCCCAGGACCGACTACACCAGTGGAGAATCTGACAATGGGTCTAAGAATTTCATACCCATACCTAGTGGCAGTCAGGGTGCCGTTGCCTAGCCTGTAGAGGTCTGTGTGTTCCTCTAGCCTCCCCAGACCTCCCCAGACCATCACTGACCCACCATCAAAATGCTCATGCTGAACGATGTTACAGGCTATTCTCCACTGCTTTGCCAGACCCTTTCATGTCTGTTACGTGTGCTCAGGTGAACCTGTTCTTATCTGTGAAAAACACAGGGTGCCAGTGGTGGACCTGCCAATTCTGGTATTCATGGCAAAAGCAATTCGGAAGCCAAGGCGCCAGGCAGTAAGCACAGGGTCTACTAGAGGATGCCGGCTGTCAAGCCACCCTCGTGAAGTCTGTTTCTGATGGTTTGGTCAGACATTCAAACAGTGACCTGCTGGAGGTCATTTTGTAGGGCTCTGGCAGTGCTCATCTTGTTCCTCCTTGCACAAAGGAGCAGATACTGGTTCTGCTGATGGGTTAAGGGTCTCAGAAGTTTAATTGACTTGATGCTGTGATTAAAACATGTTCCTTTGGGGTTTTTTTGTTGTTGTTTTTTTTTTTTTAGCAGTATGGCTGTATAATTTTTTTTTTTTAAATGCAGAAGTTAAATATATTGTATGTCCAATGTAATGCTTCTGCTATATATGCTTTACGACTTTACTGAAAGAGAAAGATATTCTACTTTTCGAACTAAATGAGCTCTTAGTTAACATACTACAAATACAAAACTGACTTCATGTCAAACACTTTTCTCAGGAATGCCTGAAAATCTATTAAAATCATTCAAGAGGTAAAACAGAAGCAGGAGATATGGTCTTGAAAACAATCTTGTGTTCAAACAGTCCTAACTCATTACACCCTTTCTTACTGCCGACCTCTGACTCTACTGTGAAAAAAAAAAAAAAAAACATCTCTATGACAGCTCAGCAAACTCAATCCCTTTTATACAGCTGAAAGCTCGACAAACCCCAGAAGGTGAAACTCAACTTTAGACTATTGTGTCGAATTTATGATAATGCATCACTCATACATGTCACTTTGACTGATGAGTAAGAGCAAGACAGAGTGAACTATGGTGAGAAATTAATTAAGATATAAAGCCTCTTTTCAAGGACAATTAGCTGGCAGGGAAGGTGAAGTACATAGAAGGCTGGAAACAAAGAACTGGCCTCTGACAATGAAGTGTTCTCGACTGGATTGCTTGTCTGAAAAAAAATGTAATCTGCATTAGAAAATAAAAATGCTGGAGTGATGTCAAGTGTCGTTCTGTTTCTCTCCACTCAAGAGAGAAGCACATGGGAATCTTTTGTTCAATGCTAACCTCTGACAGCTGATTCAGGCTGTGTTCTCACAGACAGATGTGACGAATGGATGATAGATCTATTTAGGACTGTTTATTGACTTGCATTACATTTTGATGGCATTCATTGTATTAATATGAAGGCGGTTATTATTCAAGCAAACATGCACTACTATCATCATAGCACTAACGTGCCTTAGAATGTCCTCATTGTCTGTGTAGCAATTACACTCTAAGAGCACTAGGGGGCGGTGCGAACAAGAAAAGATAATGTATGACAAATCTAGCATGAATTAACAGTGCAGTACACTGATTATAAAGTTTTCCACTGTTTTTCTTCTTCTTGTGTTCCTTTGGATTATAGAGGTACTCATCAGTTTCTGAATCTGGTGAGTAGACCAACATCTAGCAGCTGAATAAACAAGATAAGACATACTTTATTCATCCCAGATTTGGGAAACACTTGAAATGCACAAACTATGGATTGTCACTCTTCTTAAGTAATGTTTTATGTAGAGGCTTGTCATCTTTGTTTTAGACTGGTCTTCACATCACAAAATGGTTACTTAAATAGGTTACACACATTCCCATGAACTGCAGGTTGTTACTTTTGGGGTTAAATATTTCCAGAAAATAAAGTAATCTGTTTCTGATATATGCATGCTGATCAGTTTGGTAATACTCTCACACGATTACAGGAACATAAAATTACAATTTTTTTAAAATCCAAAGTAAATTAAAATGAACAATGTATACAGCCAAATTGATACAGTGCACAGTCAAATCCCAAATATTCTTATTTACTCCATTATAAGTAGACCTTCTGAAGGTTGTTTCATGTGAAAAAGCTGTGAAACTGCATCATGGTAGAGATTGTTTGGCACCATCAACATCCAAGTTTGACTTTTCTTTAAAAAAAAACAAGACAAACAAACAAAAAAACAACAAGCTTTTAGTATGATTTTTACCTGCATTGGCACTAACACCTGTTATGAAACTGAGCTTTACAGAATGTTGAAATGAATGACTTTGTATGTTTATATTTCTCATTATACTTGCAATGACAGCAGTGTTATCATTTATTCACTGTGAATGTTTGTAACCAACCATCAGAGTAGCATGGTACATATCACATGAAAGAGATATTTGTAGTGGTTGATAACAAAGGCTTATTAATAAACAACAAATAATGATGCGTGATATGTGACAAGACAAATTTTATTGAGTAATAATCCTGTGTAACATTTTACTTTTCTTTTTTTTTTGAATATTCATTCTTACTGTAGTAAATGCAAATATAGAAAATGCTCATGTTGAGGTCAATTCTCAGCTTGTTTTTTGCAACTGTTTAAGTCTGGTTACTTTATTTTAAAATATATATATATAAAAGGAACTTTTTAGTGTGCTACCATACGATCTAATATTGTACTTCTTCACTGCTTCACTCAGACGGTGGTGGTTTCACCTAGTTATAACTGTCAGAAATAGAACGATGTTTTCCAGTTTGCCTACCCTGAATACGAAAAAGAAAGAAGAAAAAAACAACTGTTATTTATTTCCTTTGAATCACTGACAGTCTCGTAAAAACAATCAGAGAACTAATTTCTTTGTAGCAGCTACACAAAGCCCAAAAAAATAACACCAGTCATCATGATCATGACGACTGGTATTTACTTAGTAGTAACGAAAACTGTGGATCTTTCTAGACTTTTCGTGTGATTCAGCTCCGGTGAAACCACACCCACGATGACGTGTTCCTCTGACAAAGGGTACGTGTTGACGTGGGAGGAGCGTGCGTGACACATCAAAATTCGACGAAAACAGCCAGCTGAGTCTAGCGGCTCGCAGATGTCGGTGCTCAGGGATCTCCCGTCAAACTATTACGAAGAAGGAAAGACAAAGTCACAATTAAGCTGGATAAGTTAAGACAACGTTATAGCCTACTACTGTAGCACAGCAGAGCGACAGGAAACGGGATCTGGTGAGTGACATTTAAACCTAAATTAAGGTTAGCTGTCAAATTCATCTCGCTAGCTTTGTCAGCTAGGAATGCAGTTTTACTAACATGGACAACAAAAGCAACTGCATGTTACTCACGTTTACTGCGCGTATTCTGCTCGTATGTTTAGTCTAAAAAAGTACAGTACATGTATTTTTCATCTGTTCGACGTTTTCAGTCCGCTTCAAGCTGGCTCATTAGTTAGCTTCCTTCAGGTGCTAAGTAGCAGTGTTATTATATCAAACAAGTGTTGATGGTGTCTACTGAAAATATTTAATTATTCCGATTTAATATCGGGCTGTTTTTGTCAGTCTGTCGCAGGATCACAACCAGCATGAGATAAATTTGGTTATGTAACTGAACTAATCGTTTAAGTTAGCTTAGCTACCCTACTGGCTACCAATTTAGCAATCTCGTCGTGTATCTCCAGGGACTCATAACCACATGACTCACCTCTAATACCGTAGAAAACATTAGCTGGCGTACAGTGAGACCAATCTTACCGTGAGACTTTGGTTGTTTGCCCCCATCCTTTAGGTCGGGAATTCACAGCATCTAAAAGTAGCTTTAAGAGATGGAGTTTCCAAATTTAGGAGAGCATTGCTCTGAGAAGACCTGCAAACGTTTGGGTGAGTACATTTTAAAGCGCACAGCCATATTCTTCTTTGTTTACCTTTCCAGGTTTGGTTGGAACTTTAAAAAAAATTATTATAATAAATGTTTGATAATACAGATTTTCTTCCTATGAGATGTGATGCTTGTCAAGAGATTTTCTGCAAGGACCACATAACCTATGCAAATCATAAATGCACATCGTCCTACAAAAAGGTAAGTGATTCCTAAAGTACAGATTAACCTTTGTGTTGAATGTATTACATTTTAATTTATTTTTAGTTAGACTGTTTTTTAGGAATTTCTGTAAAATCAACCTTGTAGTAACTTGTGCTGTTGAGGTGCCTTGAGGCCACTGTCTGTCCTGATTTGGCGCTAATTTAAAGAATATAATGATTGCTCAAGACTACTTGAGAAAACAGAAATGGTAATAAAAATTGTTTTTTACAAACTTTCAAATATTTTGTTCCTCAGACCTAATATTGGAGTCTAACACATTCGCCCTTTTGATGTTCTGTAACGTTATTCTTTTTAAATAATGTTTTGTGATTCTTTTATTCTTAAATTTGTCCCTGTAGGATGTCCAGGTGCCAGTATGCCCTTTGTGTAACACCCCTATTCCTGTCAAGAGAGGAGAGATGCCTGACATTAAAGTTGGTGAACACATCGATCGGGACTGTAAATCGGACCCTGCACAAAGAAAGAGAAAGGTTAGTATAAATCTGATGTGTTTCCCTCGAAGGCAACTAGAATTGAAACATAATAACTGAAGACATTTTTCTCTTTCAGATTTTTACAAATAAATGTTCGAAAGGAGGCTGTAAGCAGAAGGAGATGATAAGAGTGACCTGTGACCAGTGTCATTTAAATTACTGTCTTAAACATCGGCACCCACTAGACCATGAATGTAAGACTGATGGGAAACCTCTGTCCAAATCTGGGTAGGTACCACTGAGCTATTCATCGACAATGTGGAAATCTCACAGTGAGACCCTTCTGACTAATCTTTTTTCCTTTTTCTTGCTGAAATCTTAGACATGCTGCTGTAATGAGGTCCCAAGGTGCTTCTTCCACCCCTGCCTCCACCTCTGCTTCTAGTTCTTCTGGATCAGGAAACGCAAGACCTGTTTCTAATGGTCTGAATGCAAATAGCAGAAGTCACAGCACTGCGTGAGTATTTCTAGCTGGTATTGAATTTAAATGTGTCAGAAAAATGTTTGTGAATGTTTGTAATTTAACATTTGTTTTTGTTTTTTTTACACCCTTTTTTTTTTAGCTCTGCTCAACGAATTTCTACTTCAGTTTCAGCTCAGAATGTAGTGCCACCATCAGCATCGTTTCAGGCTGGCTTGGTATGTACATTATTTACATAGCATGATGCCATTAGTATAGTGTGGAAAATGTCAACATGGGTGTGGTGTTCTGCTGCTGTCGCTGCAGACAGAGGAGCAGGCTTTACAAAGAGCTCTGGAGATGTCTTTGGCTGATTCAAGGCAGACAGTTCAGCCGGCACTTAGGTGAGTAAACTTTTATCATAATCCAAGAATTGTCCTATCATGAGCTTCATATCATTTAAAACTACTCCTGTCTGTTAGCAGGAGTGTTTTTCTCATCAAGCTTTAGCTTAAAATAGCTGTTTCCTAAAAGCTCAATGAGCGTAACTACATGGGGGAAAGCAAACGGAAAGTGTTTAGTATAAATAGTGTTGAATGAATACGGCTAAATAAACCAACATCAGTGCTTTTATACTACTCAGGTTATTAGAAGCCTATGAAGATTTAGCAGATAGAAAAACATTTTTATTTGTTTTGTTTACATTTGACAGAAAGATGAAGATCATGTGATGCTCCTCAAGCAGCGGTCAAATTAAAAGGTCATTCGTACAGTCAAGTTGACTTTCATAATTCTAGTGGCTTTATACAAAGTTTAACATTTATTTAATAAACAAGCTTTTATTTAAATAAAGTCCTAATGGCACTCCCAAATAAATGGGGAGGATTGCATCAGGAAGGGAATCCGGCATAAAACATGCTGATCATCAAGAATGAGAGATCCATACTGGATTGGTCGGAGGCCTGTTGGCCAACAGGGTGGTGGTGGAAACTTTGCTGCTGTTGGCCAAAAAATAGGAAGAGGAAAGGGGGAAAGCATGTTTTGAGGTAGTGAAAGAAAAGTAACGGCAGGAATGTGCCAGTGAGAGTAGGGACTTTAATTGTATTGACTAGTAAATAAAAGTGAGACCTTCTGTGATGTACAGTTGTGGTCATGTTTACATACATTCATCGTGGGCATGATTGTCATGGTAAAACAAGAATTGTGTGCACAAGTTTGAGATTATTTGATTTTTCTCTAATCCACACAGGGTCAAAAGTATACATACACCCCCACTTACAGTTGGTTAAATGGCCCTTAGCAAGTTGCACCTTGATCAGATGCTTTTGGTAGGCATCAACAAGCTGCTGGCATAATTCTGGCTGAATTAGTAGAGTTGATTTAAATTAGTCGGTTTGCTGGCACCCATCTGGCTTTTAAGCATAGTCCTCAAACTTTCATTAGGGTTAAGAATGGGGCTTTGGAAAGCCCATTCCAGAAGCTTAATGGGTCATTTATAAACAACTGCAGATTCCACACTCATCAGTTTAAACAATTGTACGTAATTACAAGTTATTCAGATGTGTCACCACTTTGCCATGGTCTAGAAGAAGACCCAAACTATCACCCTCAGATGAGAGGTAATGTGTTAGAATGTTCAGGAACAACCCTGGACCCACTAAGGCTCCAGCCTGTCATGAACTGGAAACTGCTGGAACGCCAACGTTACTGTCCACAGTGTCCACATAATTATGGATTGAGTGAACAATTAGAATAATGAAGGACGAGCGCTACCTCCAAATTCTTCAGGTTCACTCAAATGTGAAACTTTGACACAGTTGAGTGCTCTAACAGGACAATGAGCCCAAAAAATATGAAAACTGGTTTTGGACTGGATAAAGCATGTAGCTTTTGGAATGGCCTTTCCAAAGCCCTGACAAGAACCCTATTGGAAAAGTGCACTATGCTTAAAAACTGGATCTGTGTCAGGAAACCAATCAATTTATATGAATGAGTTAGTGTTCAGATATCCAGCCAGAATATACCAGAAGCTTGTTGATGGCTACAAAAAGGTGCAAAAAAGTGCAACTTGCTAACGGACATTTAACCAGTGGAAGTGTATGTATATATTTGATAATGTATGCATAATTTTGACTGTGTGTGGATTAGAGAAAATCCTAAATAATTTCAAACATATGCACAAAGTGTCATTAAAGATGTACTCTCCTCTAAACGTATTGCAACAGTGAGGCCAATCCCTTTATTTTTGCTGTAGACTGAAAACATGTGAGTGTGACATCAAAAAAATCAATATGAGACCAAAGATCAATATCTCAGCTTTTATTTCCAGGTTTTTACATCTGGATCTGATACACAGCTCAGAACACCTTTTGTCTGATGCCACCCATTTTTTTGGAACATATAAACTTAAAATGGATCAAAATGAATAAGACTTAATATTTAGTTGCAAATCATTTGCTTGCAATAACTGCACCAATGCACCCATTGACATCACTTCTTCTATTGTGATGCTTTTCTGGGCTTTCACCGTAGCTTCTTTCATTTCTTGTTAATTTTTTTTTTCGAAGGTTACTCGCTTTAGTTTCCTCTTTAACATTTAAAATGCTCTGCAAGGTTTAAGTCTGGAGATTGACTAGGCCAGTCTGAAACCTTCCACTTCCTGCCCCCGATGAACTCCTTTGTAGACTGAAAACTGTTTAATGCCTGATCTGAATGTGTCTAGGAAAGTTCAGGTACATGTGTGAAACCGGCTTTTGAGTTTCACACATGTTGAATGGTTCAGTTTGTGAGAGGGGACTAGTGTTTTATTCTCTAATATCAATGTTGCATTATCCTCTACGGGTCTTAAATATTTTATAACTCTCATATCTATGTGCATTATGGAAATATTATTCCACTTGGAAAAATTTTTTCAATAGCAGATAGCCTGTGAGACATGCTCACTGTGGCTGTGATGTGCTTCTCATCTGTCTCTTGAGTTCCAGTCCTCCAATCAACTCGGTAATAGAAAGCAATAATATCTAATGTCATCTTAACCATAGAGGAGATGGTTTATTAGATTTAATAAAGGAAGAAACGTGCTCTACAGTTGGCCTTTTTATCTTAACGTGACGTGAACATATTTAAAAATGTTGACAGTTTTCTTGGAATTGCTAAAAGAGACCGTGGGAGTCCTCAGCTTTGCTGCAAGTTTCACTCATAAACAGGTTTTGTGAACAAGTGGTGATAATTGACAGTCCCACCACACAGCCAGTCATTAGCATCTTTGAGAGCTTATGATAGAAAATGCCACAACAGCTACTTAGTCGACCTTATGTTGACAAAATATAATGTATGAGGAAGCACTAAGACTGTTAATGTTTATAATAGGGGTGTAAATTATATAATGCATGACTCATTACAACATAATACAGGATGTTTCCTTAACTCATGTTAAATCCATGATACTATGAACATCTTATCAAGTTTCTATGACCTTTTTACTATGGGATTAGTTCAGACTTGATAGATCAGCAGTCAGTGAATGTTATTCCCATAATAAAAACTCACCTGGACTGTGACTTTAGTTTTGGATCACTTAAAAAAAAAAAAAAAAAAAAAATAGAAATAAAAATGCATAAAATAACAGACTCATTGCTTAAACTCTTTGTGGACGAGCGTTTACATGCATAGTCACTAACCACGCTGAGCCAGGAACTCTCAGGTGGCCCTCAGAGGTCAAATGCACTGCAACTTAAAAAATCATCAGCAAGCAGAAAAACAATGCAAATGTTTTTGTTTTTGTAGTAATATTTTCTTGTTTGTGTGTCAGCCCTCAGGAGCAGGAGGATCTGGCTCTCGCTCAGGCTCTCGCTGCCAGTGAAGAAGAATATAGACGCCAGCAGCAGAGACAACAGGTACCGGGAAAGCTTATCCGTCAGTAGCATGCTAACAGGAACATGTGTAGGTACACTGTTGTCATGGCAACCTTTCCTCTTTGAACTTTCTTTTTGGCAGAAGATGAGCCTAAATTTCCATTTTAATACTTTTTTTTTATTTATTTTTTTTATATATATATCATATGATGTGTACGAGTGCAACGACTGTTTGTAATTTTGATTTCTCTTTGTTTAGGGCAGAGAATCCAAGCAGTCCACCTGCAGCCTTTCTTAATCTTGGATCACCATTTTAGACTTCAAGCTGTGCTAATTATTTAGTAGAAGCTGCTCATCAGCGATGTCACTTTCTGGGATCAGTGATTCTTCAATGAACTCATACTCGCTCTTGGAAGACACATTACCGCCTTTTACAGTATAAGCACACATACTTTCCAGCAGGATCTGTCATTTTTACGAATGATTTGCTTTGTAAATATTTTATATGGCTATCATGATGAATGCATTATATTACAATGTATGATTATTGAATAAATTATGTCAAAGATGCACCCTGGACTTTGAGTTGGTCGGTTAATTCAGATTTGGACCAAAATGAAAAGATGAGCTCTTAATGGACTTGCAGATCAGCCCAAATAACAGTCCATTAGTGATGTGGAAATATTACATAATTTATCAAGACTTAGCCGGGGAGGTTAGTTTCATCAATCTGGGCCAGCTTTACTAATATCTTTTTATATATTTTGCTGGGAACAATGGGAAGTAGCTGCAGTGATTTATTGAAGCTTTTGCAAATATGCATTAAAAAATGCAGTATATAAGGCAAAAACAGAATTTTTACAATTCTAACCAGTTTGAAGGCCAGTATTTGGTATTTCTCTGGGCAGTCTTCAGGAATAGTTCTCCATGCTTCTTGAAGGACATTCAAAGCTCTTCTTTGGATGCTTCACTTAAATCCAGAGTTCAGGCTCTGAGGAAGCCAGTCCATGACTGATAGAAAAACACTGAGTGGAGCACCATCCAGGGATGCAAATACTGCATAGACAGTGTGTTTGGGATCATTGTCATGCTGGTAAATGAAGCTGTTGGCAATCACACACTTTTCAGATGGTACTGCACTATTTAATTTTTCTGAGCATTTATTTTTGACAAGTTCCTCAACACCAGCCTGTAGTGTTGAGGATCCGTGACATGAGAAATTTTATATTTGGATTTATCATTCCACAACACCTGTTATCGGTCCGGTTTTTGTGTGGTTTGTTATACCTAAGCCTTTTTTCCCTGTTTCCCTTCCTTAAGACTGTAAGAACAAAGTGCCTAAAGTTACAGTTTAAAACAGTTTTTTGTTTTGCTGTGTTGTGTAGACACAACATTGGTTTGCCTGTTTTTTATGCTTGAATGATTTATGGGTCAGTATTAAGACTTTTGTACAGAGGATATTCTTCTTACTATAAGTAGCTGATGACTTCACAATATTTTGGCCTTCAGCAATAATAATGAAGGTCTGAATGTGAAACCATAGTGAAACTGAGTGCAGATAATTAACAGCATGCCAGTCTTGATAGACGTGATCAGGTCTGCTCTGTATTTCTCATAAGAGGTTAAATATATACAAGACCAACACTGACACTTAAAGCAGCTCAGGCAAGTATTAATTTAATAATTATGTTTTAAAGTGGGATTTTATTTGTAAACAATGGTTAGATGAAGCTGTCTGAATGAAAATATGAAGGAAAACATAATGCGGTATAATTTGTTGTCTGTAAATATTTGCTTTTTTCACTGCTGCTGCTATACCTGAAGTAATCTAACTACTGTTGACTAAATGTCTTTAAGCAGCTTTTTGTTGAAAAATCTTTAAAAGACTGATAAATGAGAATGGAAATAATGATTAGTTATAGCACTACTTGTTATACTGGTTACAACACTCTTTTCTTGTAGCGGCGATTATTATTCAGGTGTACAGCAGAGGGCAGTAAGGCATCATAAATGTTGCTCATTTTCTTTCCATGGAAAGCTGATTATTATTCCACAGCTGTTTGCCAGAAACAAACTCTTTATTCTTAAGAAGAAGTTTTGTAATATTGCAATGTTCTTTGTTTGTTTATTTTTGTTTGTTTGTTAGTTTTGCCTTTGCTGCCATTCAAATGATAACCAGGCAGGACAAAAAAAGTTCACTGTGTGCCAGCAGATGAAATGTTGGAGAGTGTTGTGACATTAGCTGTCCAAAGCAATTTACATAATAATATTTAATAAGCACAGCTGAAGGGCGAACAGCTACTGGACACGACCTCTTTAACCTGCTGCATTTTCCACGTGTCACAAAAATCTAATTACCATCATCACAGCAAAATGGTTACTCACTCATTTTTCACTTTGCTACTATAAAATTTATCCATGTATGCACCACTTACACTGTACAGTGATTCAGTTATCTGCATACGGCGGCTTATGACTATTCAAAGCATGCTTTGCTATTAAACAGACTGGATGATTTTTTTGGTTGCCAGTAGAAGGTCTGATCAGTTGTAACATCTTTGCCGCATAAATTTACATATTCATTAGGAAAGTCGTTTTCTTTAAACTAACGTAGTTGCTAAAAGCTTTGTACAGGATTTGGGGCACACATCTGAACCTACATTTTATATACAACATGAATTTAATCTGCGTATTTACTGAACTGAATGCAAGTTGGTGATATTTGAAAGATCACGGGAAACCTTTCTAGCCAATGCTAATGCAATTTTTGCATATTATACTAGAGAAATGCAAGCAAACTAAGCACTTTTCCCTCTCTAGACTTATTATTAAACAGTGTTAGTGAGTACCTCCATAAGCCACAAAGAAGAGGGGCACAAATTGCTTCAAGTTAAGTGTAGAACTCTGGTGGTTGCGTAACACTGTCAAACATAATTGTGTTTCCCTGATAGCAGTCTCAGTGGCCTTGGTGAAAACAGCTTTCATGATTATCAAAAGGAGGGAATCTACTGGCTTCATTGCAAATAGTTTTATAAGGGGAGACAGGCTGTTCCCTCGACTGTCAAACTTGCAGTTGTGTTCCTCCGGTATTTTCTGATGCATTCATCTTGTCATCAATTCTGGCCAAGTTCCCTTTGCCTGTATAGCTCACACATTCCCAAAACATCTGTGTTTCACAGTAGGGATGGTGTACTTTTCATCATAGGCCTTGTTGACTCCTCTACAAATGTAGTCTTTATGATTGTGGCCAAAAGCTTCAATTTTGGTCTCATCGCTCCAAATAACTTTGTTCCAGAAGTTTTTAGGCTTGTCTCTGTGCTGTTTGCATACTGTAAGCTGGCTGCTTTGTCGCATTGGTGCAGTAATGGCTTTCTTCTGGCGACTTGAACATGCAGCTCCTTTTTCTTCACATCCCTATTGAAATAGCCACAGAGAGTCCTGAAGTTATCTGTGAGTTTTTCTTTGAATCCCAAGCAATTTTCCTGGCATTTGTGGCTGAATTGTTTGTTGGTCTACCTGAGCGTGGCTTGGGTTGAACAGAATCCTTCATTGTTCACTTCTTAATTAGAGTTTGAACACTGCTGATTGGCATTCTCAATTCCTTGGATATCTTTTTATATCATTTTCCTGGTTTATAAAGTTCAACCATCTTCTCCCACAGATCCTTTGATAATGCGTCTGCTTTCCCCATGGCTCAGAAGCCAACAACGTCAGGAGCCCAGAAACTCACTGAGTTTTTATGCACACACACTGATTACAAGCAAACTGATCACAGGTGAGGATGGTTACCTTCAGTAGCCATTTATACCAGTGTCTAAGTACATATAATAAATAAAGCAGACAAATCATGAACTTCTCACATTCCTCTACTTTCATAACAACTTGTGAGTAAAATTTGAAGTGAAAAGGGTTCCTACAAAAAGAGAGAAGAAATAGAAAACCAACTTTAAAAATAGAAATCTCACTGGGATTTTCTTAAAGGTCATTTCTCTAGGTGTGGAAAACATTCAGACTCTGACAGGTTTCCGACAGCAGCTTTTCTTTGCCCTTGTCTCTGCGGGTTTGAGTCCAGGTCATGACGAGGCTTGTTGAGGTTTACACTTTATGCACCTGGTCTCTTAGACACAACTGCATCCATCAAGAGAGCCAAAACAAGTATGATGTTAAACTCGGGAATAAATGCGGACACGATCTCCTTTATGCTGTTTAAATTTGATTCAGGGAACTTTGGTGATCTTTGCCTGACTGCTGCTGTGTCAGCTGCAAGGAAATTGACAAGCCGTTCCTGGGTAAGCGGTAACGATTATCTCTGTGGGGAGAAAGTGAGTCAGCTCTGCTGGCCATGAAACGTGATCATGAATGAAGCGGCTGTCTTTACAGGTAGCTCAACATGTGTCAGTTTACTAGTTGTGTGTTTTTTTCATTAATGCTGATATAGTGCTGCATGTGTCTGCAAAAAAGCACGTTAAAAGGTCGCAAAGTAAAGGTTTGCTTCAGTATTTACCTGAAGTGGGGAGATATTTTAATTACTTACAGCCATTTATTATAATCAATAAATTCATAAACTCATAAAGAATTATACATATACATTTCCCAACAGCAAGAACATAAACATTTTAGAACAAAATAAGTTTACAGAGATCCCAAAAAGACCAAATGTTAGTAATGCTCAAGTTATGTGACGTCCAAGTAGTTTTATTTCTAATTCATGCTTCTGTAAAAATAAATATATATATATATATATGACATAGAACATGTGCCAGTGTTACAGGTGGAGCCATTCTTCCCAGCTGGAGATTTATATCCTAGAAAGAAAACATACATCTGTAAGAGTCTCCAATTTCCTGGTATCAGAAATGTCATTTCACAGCACAGCAGGAAAACAAGAAAGTGGACCAAAACATGGCCTTGTTGTGTCAGTGCTAATGGAAAAGTTGTGAGAAGCAGACTAACAAGCCCAGAAAACCTTCTGCTGAAAAGAAAAACCTGTAAGCTGCTTCCACACATATTTTTGACATGCACATATAATAAAAGTGGCTTTTCTGGGAATTTTACAGAATTTATTGCTATGGCAACATCATAATTTGCGCATATGTGTGTGTCTGAGTAAAACAGATTCATGAATGCAAAATGCTCTTGAGGATTTTGCTTGAGTGATGATTAGCACACTGAATAGTGAGTAACTTGACTGCTCGCTATCCTTGAGCTGCTGCTAGTGTACCAGAAGCACCAACCCCTTTGACAACCGGTTTGGCACAGAGAAGCCACGAGCCCTGTGCGGCTGACGCAGTTGGCACGACCACACTCATCGCGAGCTGAATTGCCACAGTTGGTTATTCATCAGATTCCCAGGATTCACTCAAGCAACAGAACAAAATATCAGCTTTATATTTTAAATTTCAAAACCAGAACAACAGTTCATGCTTTACTGAATATTTACTACTCTTTCTCCAAGAACAATGTATCATTTATGTCCCTGAATATTAGCATGAAAACCTGAGCAGAAAAACATTAATTACAGCCATTAAACACCGAGAGCTAGAGGCTCACCAAGAGCTCTGAAGCTCAGTAGGTGTAATTTTATTCTAGGTATTAAGTATACTTGACACTCATTAAGGTTTGAAAGTGGGACGGTGGACAGGAGGCGCTCTGGCTGAGTGCTGTTTATTTTTTTTTTCCACAATGTAACATGTTTTGTCATTGAACAGATGAGTAGTGTATAAGAATATAGCCTGGGAGATACAGGCAAAGTGAAATATACAGTTAGAAACTGAGTTGGACTGATATGAGAGACATGTGCACAGTTCAGGCCTATGCTATTTTGTTAAGCTAAGCATAAATTATAATAGGTCTGACCCTGTGATGTTGCTAGTGCTATTGTTAGTTAATGGAAAAAGGTTATAAAACACAACGAAAGCACATCATACTTGCTCAAAGCATAAGCATATTGATGAACATCAGTGGAAGACTGGCAAAAACTGCCGAGGCATTTCTGAGCGCTGCCAATTTTTTCCACTCCAGCTGCCGTTAATTAAAATGTCTTCTTTTGTACCATGCCTCTGTTCCTCTGCTTGTAATTATCTGTGCTTCTCATTTAACCAACACTACATTCATAATCCAGTAAGTCCAATGACCCAGGGGAGTGTCTGCTTTGAAACTGCACCATGATCAATAAGAAGCCAGTCCAAGAGAGATGTCATGAGAAGCTCCTTTGTGTCTTGCCCACACTCTCGTTTATATCTCAGAAAAGAAATTATTGAAGAATAATTTGCTGAAATAGCTTTTGCAAACCCTGACATTCTTGTATTCTTTACTTTGACTGATCATAGATTGTTGAAGTAATAGTTTTGATTGAGTGTGGAGTCAAGCTTAAGGTGTCAATCGACTTACAACACCCATTTCATCTTATTGGGAAATAAAAACGTACCGTGCTAATATGCTGCTGTGAGATGCTGAGACACTACAGTCATGTGAGAAAAAAAGTACACCCTCTTTTTAAGGTTTTATGTATCAGAACATCAAAAATCATCTGGTTTTTAGCAGGACATACAATTTGGTAAATACAACCTCAGATGAACAACAATGCATGATATATTACACGATGGATTGTTTATTTAATAAAGCCGTGTATGAATAACCAAGTGCACCCTAACTGCTAATCATGCACTTGGTTAACTGATCATTATCAAATGTAAGCACCTCTATAAAAGTAGAAGTTTTGGCACTTTGCACATCTGGCACATTCAGGCGTGTGTTAACACAATGCCAAGGAGGAAAGACTTCAGCAATGAATTGTTGCTGCCCACTAATCTGGGAAGGGTTGTAAGACCATTTCCAAACAATTTGAAGTCCATCATTCTGCAGTGAGAAAGATTATTCACCAGTGGAAAATATTCAAGACAGCTGCTGATCTTCCCAGCAAATTCACCCCAAGGTCAGACAGTAAAATGCTCAGAGAAAGTGTAAAAAAACAAAAACAAAGAGCTACATCTCATACTCTGCAGGCCTCAGTTAGCATGATAGATGTCTAAAAAGAACATGGCAGCAAAGCTTAGGTTTGCAAATCTGCATCTGGGCAAACAACCAGACTCCTGGAGCAATGTCCTTTGGACAGACAAGACCAAAGTGGGGATGTTTGGCCATAATGCACAGCAACACATCTGATGAAAACCACACACAGCATATCAGAGAAAACACCTCATACTAACTGTCAAGCACAGTGGTGGAGGGGTGATGGCCTGGGCACTTTGCAGTCATTGAATTTACCACGAACTCCTCTGTATACCAAAGCATTCTAGAATCAAATGTGAAGCCATCTGTCTGACTTCCAAGCACAGCAGCAAATCTACAACAGAATGGCTGAAAAACAAAAGAATCAAGGTGCTCCAATAGGTGAGTCAGGGTCCAGCCCTCAACCTGATGAAATGCTGTGGTGAGACCTTAAGAGAGTTGTGAACAAACCAATGCCTGCAATCCTCAATGAATAAAAAAAAACATTGTACAGAAGAGTTGGACTAAATTCTCCATGATGATGTGACAGACTGATAAAGTTATACAGAAAATGATTTCAACCCACTACAGTTAAAGGTGGTTCTTCATGCTGTTGAATCATGGAGTGTACTTAGTTTTTCACACACTGCTTCTGCAATTTGACTCAGGTGTTGTATAAAAAAAATCTAAATAAATACACAGTGTAATGTATCATGTGTTGTTTGTTATCTGAGGTTGCATTAATGTAATTTTATAACCCGGTAAGAACCAAATGATTTCTCATTATGTCCTCATGCATAAAACCTTAGAATTAATAGAGGCTGTGCTTTAGTTTTTTAATGACCTTTCTATCTTATCTGTTGGAGAACGCAACAAAATTACATCATAATCAACAAAAATAAATAAATAGATTCATTTTACTGACAGTGTTATTGAAACACCAGTACGCCTACCTTTCTGAGGTGAAAGCAGGAAATGTTTTTGCATTTATTAATTCTAATGCTAATACTCTGATGCTGGGAAGCTGTGGCTTAGCTATAATATTGCTGATTGAAATGTTTCAGCTTAGTAACATCTGCGACATATAAGCAGCATTTGAGCTATCTCGTGGTCTTTCCTCTGGTGACAAACATTGCGTCTCCTTTTCCAGTGAACTTTCCTGTGTTTGTTCTTGTTTTTTCATGCATTTTAATTATGTAGAAGCATTCCTTTCATCGTGACATTGTGAGAGATGCGCATCTGTTGTTTTGATGATGCTTTGTTTGAAGTGGTGTCTGTGAGGCTAATGAATGCTTTCTTTCCTTGCTAATCAATTAAGTCAGTCAGATTCTGCATAGCGCAGAAGGTTCAGGATCGTTTGGACATTTGGATTAGAAAAAAAATCATACCTGTACTTACAGCAGGAAGAAGCCACTATTGACTCCGTCCTAAAATCACTGCAAAATCCACAGTGTCACCACATTAAGTCTGGATCACATAAAAGTGGACCTGAAAGCTGAGCTGGATGCTTGAACAAATAGCAGTAGATGTGTTTACAGCACAGCGGTGAAAATAAGCACACTGACCAATTAGCAATAATGTTTCAGGTAAGTCAAATGATGGCCTGTTTTCACAGTCAGTTTGAACCCCATTTGCCAGTTTGCTGGCATGAACACGGCATTCATTATGGATTGATATGATTTTTAAGATGTCAGGTTTCAGAGAGTGAAGCTGCTAAGATTTTGCAGGGACCTCCAGAAAGTACACAAGAAAAATCCCCCAAAAAACTCAGAAATCACTTTGAAGGATAAGCCTCCTCATAGAGCTTCTGCACAGCCTGACAGGCCTTTTTTGTACCTTATAAATAAAAGCCCCAGCGGAAGCACACCACGAGACAAATCTGTTGTATTACACAGTAAGAGCAGATGAGATATCACCTGTATTGGTTTCTATGACAACACGGGGATAATCGTGTACAGTATGTAGCTTAGACCTGGACTGACCTGCAGGAGCACTGCAATCCTGGCGTAATTTCAGTCTGCAATCCACCCTCGTTTTGCCCCTATCATTAGTCTTCTGATGAAGCAAGCCATTAAGACAGTCAGAAAAGAAATCTTTTTCTCATCTCCAACTCCTCTGGCTCACAGTCCCAGAGCACACCGCAGAGCCGGCAAAAAAAACAAAAAAAAACTTCAAGTGTTGGAACACCTCAGACATGAAGGATTTACTGCAGCCCTGTGTTTTTAAAAAATGTATTTTACACACCCCATGTGTGGTTTGACTTTCAGTTGAAAAGTAACAATACTTTCACGGTTAAAGACGATTTATGCCATAAGCTCATAGCACGACTAAAATTATAGCTTGGCAGTACTGGAGTCAGTAGCCAATCAGGTGAGAGACACAGACACAGAGAAGTAGACTCATGTGGTTGTTTGGTACACTTGTGGCTTTGGAAAGCCAAACCTTTCATTCACTATATTATGTATTCACTTTAGTGTTTTATTGTGTGGGTGCTCTAAGAGGTGGCATTGTATTTTTTTTATTATTGATTTTAGGTTTTGCCATAACTGTTCCTGTAGTGAAGCTGAAAAGAGATGATTGCCAACAAATCTGTAGCAGCACTCAGTTTGTTTACAGAGCTCCAGCTGCCATTTATTTTAGAATTAATACACTATCAGATATTTTAGTCCTTATTTATCTTGCCATTTTATTGGCCTTTTTAGAATTGATTTAATCTTGCCTCTCACCGTTTGTAGTGACGGGCTGGGTGTTCGCCCTTTTCTGATGGTGATATGGTTTGTGGTGCCACATTTTATTAGTGTGTTTTTTTTTATTTATGTTACATTTCTGTTATTAGTGGGTGGCTGTCTCTGGTGCCTCTATTTGCTCAACCTTTCCTCTCTTTCTTTGACTCGTTTAATAAATAGCAAATAATGGCTGACAGTGACTGCTATAGCCTTATTAATGACGTGCCTGGACCATACTGACAAGCAACCATATTCACCATCTCCATTAATTATGTTAGAAAGAAAAGCCTAAACATAATGAACAACTGAGGCTGACCACTGCCCATACTTGAGCCATGCAAGTAGCATGGCTAAAATATTAGTCATACCTTTGTCATTCAGAGGTTTATTGAACTACATCACTATGAAATTTTACTATCAAAACAAAATATGTCAAATTTAAAAGATACTCCTTTTTTCTTTACCAAGCTTTAGCACATACTAACTGTATCTTTACTGTACTATCTAGCAGTAAGGAAGAAAACACAACGTAATTTAAATCTTATCATTTGCAATTGCTCCTACATTTATGGCTAGTAACCAAATTCCTTTACCTCCAAGGCCAGGTGTATTAGTTACATCTGCCTAGCACTGGGCTGGACCCCCTTTTTCCCTCCAGAAATGTCTTAATTCTTCATGGCATAGATTCAACAAGGTGCTGGAAACATTTCTCTGAGATTTTGGTCCATATTAACATGATAACATTACACACTTGCCTCATATTTGCCAGCAGCCATGATGCTCGTATCCACCGCATCCCAAATGTGCTCTATTGGATTGAGATCTGGTGACTGTGGAGGCCATTTCAGTACAGTGAACTCGTGTCATGTTCAAGAAGCCAATTTGAGATTTGACATGATTTGACCTTTGTGACATGGTGTGTTATCCTGCTAGAAGCAGTTGTCAGAAGATGGGTATACATTTATGAAGGGATGGACATGGTCATCAAAAATACTGAAGCTATGGTGTTGAAATGATTCTCAGTTGGTACTAAGGGGCTCAAAGTGTGCAACTTGTCCAGTTTTGGTGAGCCCGTGTGAACTGTGGTCTCAGTTTCCCGTTCTTAGACAGAAGCGACACCTGGCGTGGTCTTCTGCTGCTGTAGCTCATCTGCTTCAAGATTCAACTTGTGCATTCAGAGATGCTTTTCTGCATACCTTGATTTTACAAAGTGGTTGTTTGAGTTACTGTTGCCTTCCTATCACCTCGAACAGTCTGGCCATTCTCCTCCGACCTCTGGCATCAACAAGGCATTTTCACCAAGAAGACTGCCTTTCACTGGATATTTTCTTTTGTTTGGATCATGTTCTGCAAACCCTAGCAGCGGATTCTAAAATATTCATGGTACTTTGCATTTGAAGTCGGAAGTCAGAATTTCCGAGTTTCCAGTTGGAATTTTTAACTGTAATGCCCCCTCAAGTTGGACATCCAACTTGGAAAGTCAGAGCAGTCCCTCCAACCCTGACATCACAATGTGAGATGGCGGCAGTGCAGGTAAAAAGTACTAAAACTCTAACATTTGTACTCTGTACTGCCACTGTTGTGTTTTTGTGACTTGCTAAATAAGCCACACTTATAAGCACTGACCAGGTTCAATCCATGAATGTGCTGCAGTGTTGTTTTTAAGTCCAAACAAGCGTTGCTCTGTATTGTTAGTGATGCATGAATGGCTCTACCTTAATAAGGAATCTGCTGCTTGGTTTGAACTTCAGCAGGCCGTCTCAACCATGGGTGCGTTCCAGTAGTCCCTCCTATCAGCTTTTACTTGAGGTCAAGGTGGTAGTAGAATTGATAAGGAGTCAGGGAAAGATGCCGGATGTCCCCCGTGTTGAAACTACACTGTGCAGAAGATGGACTACAAAAAAAGTGCATTTTGCTTTGCCACAATGTGCTCTAGCCCTGTTGTTTTATAGAGTTTGTATAAATGAGAGCAGCGTGTGAAAAAAATCCCTTCATTACAAAGGTTGTAATTTTAAAGAAAAACATTTAGGGCCAGATTTACTGACATCTACAGCAGCACAAAGCTGCTGGATTTACTAAAGAGGCACAGTGTCAGTTTTGTGTCAGTTCTGCAACTGAACATTGGGGACAGGAGTATTTTTGCAGCTGGCATTATGGTATATGTATTTGTAAGAATTTCTCTTTCAGTGTTTATTTTTAGGTGTGTGTGTGTGTGNCAGATGCGTGGATGGCTCAAAGCTGTAAGCACAGTGTCCAAATTTTGACTCTGTCCTCAAAACTCAAAATATGTCAGCGGGTTATGGCATGAAATGGAAAATGCAGTTACAATTAACATCAGTGAAGCTTTGTTTATTTTGTTGTTCAGATGGTCCATCGCAATGAATTATGGGACAGCATTTTCTCTTCTCCTTTCATCCTTTCAGAAAGGATGGTCCCAGTGTATCGTATGCCAAAAGAGGCAATTAATGAAGTATTGAAGCTCCTTTCTTTAGTCTTTGGAGAATTGGAACAGCACTGCAGATTCTCTCAGGTCCCCTCTCTCGGGAACCTTTCTAAACAAAATGGACTATTGGAACGCACCCCATGTCTACATGTCTAAATTCATCAAATTGATGCTATGTGATTGGCTGATTAGATATTTGTGTTAGTGAGTGTGTATTGTGATGAATGACAGAAAGTAAACCAGATTCTGTTTGGAGAGCTGTTGCACATTGTATGAATAAGTGTGTAAGATGCATTCATGATCCCGATAACCTATAAACTGGAGCTTTTGAGCATGAAGTTAAAATTACATTACATTATATTTCCAGTAACACGATGATAACACATATTGTACTAAATTATTCTTCAACAGGTAACAAAAGGAGTGATGAGCAGCGAGGTTTGATGTATTGTAGCCTCCTTTGCTACCCGTGCATGTTTCTAAAGTAGAATCACTGTGGAGATTGTTTTCAACTTTACATTTTGTTGTAAAACAAAAGGAAGCGGTCTCACTTTACGAATTTAAAGCTATTTTAAATGTCTTTGATGCAGTTATGTTTGCCTGAATTACTGTTTCTAGCATTATATAATTACTCTTACTAAGGTATTCATTCTTTATTGACACTGAAGTTTATACATTTTCGTTGTTTCTGGAATTTAGTATATTTAACTGGTGTGTAGATTTGGACTATGGATTTGAAATAGTGCCACAAGCTCTCAAACTCAGGTCTCTTTGGGTTAAGTTTCATCTGATTTCTGCCACCAGTCTTCCTTCTTCGTGTGGGTTTTTGTTGCTCTCACAAAATGGAAACACCCCTCCTTTATGTCTTCAGCAGCTCAGCACCACCATTAAATAAGATGATAACAGCCAACTGAGCTTGCTAGCTGGTAGAGAAGGCTGCCAGCGGCCAAAAATGTCTGATAACAACTGAATAGTGTTTGGATGGGGTGATATATTGTGAACAAAAAAAATGTTGTACATTTGGGAGTTGCACTGTTTGTGAGAAATATTGTGGGCTTCATCCGAAACTTAAATCTTCCACTAAAACCTTTTACACTTTTAATAGTCATTTTCTCCTCTTGTTATGTAAAATCCATTAAAGATTGTACATTTTCAGAAGTTATGCAGTTTCTTTTGGAGCACGAAGAGACAGAAGACGGACAAATTCGATGTGCCAGCATCCAATTTAGTCTCATTGAGAGTGGTGCTGTTACACATTTAGTAAACCCCTCACGGCTAATGCGCTGAAATTGTTGTGAATAAATTGTCTGTCAATTCATCATTTCCTGCTGGTAAAAACTCAGACCAGGGTTGATTGACACTGACATGTAATGTGATAAAACTGAGTGCAAATGTTTGTAGCAGAACTTCATATGATGCCAAACAAAACATCAGTCACAGGAGACATTTTTGGAATCGCCCGTGCTTTTGGCTGATAGCGCTTGTGTAGGATTATGTACGAAGGGCCCTCTCTGTCTTTAAATTGGCTTAAGGGTTGCATCAAAGCCCTTAAATGCTCCAGTGATCAAGAGCCAAGGTGAGAATGTGAGTTCAATGTTTCACCTTATAGGCACCTCTCATTCCCTCTGAGGCCATTTCTGTAATTGATCTTCTCCGCTGAGCAAGGACTAACGAGGCAGGATCACAGCAGAATATAAACAATTCACAATATAATTTATACTGTAAAACATTAATATTGAATGCTTGTTTTTGTGCTTCAGCAGAAGACTATTAAGTTGGTTTGTCCCTTTTTACATTGAATGGGTCTTGATTGATTTGAGTAGCTCGTCACGGGCAAACATTAAAAAGGTTGCTGTGTTTTTACTGGAATGTGACTGAATTCTACGTTAGCCTCAAACTGACTTTTAATAATTCAAAAAATCATTGCATTTCCTTGTAGACCACTTTGTAAAATGTCACACTGCCCTACTCCTCGTATTCGAGGTGAAACTCTATCCTGTTTTTGTTTTTTTTTCCAATCCCTTCGTCGAGATCTACACTGTTTCCATGGAAACACTCACATGAAACAAAACCTGGAGGTATTTCTGAATGTTAATCTGTGTTACACTGTGAGCAAAATCCATCATTGACAAAACTAAGCTGTTTTTATTGGCTGTTGTTTTTCAACCTCCTATTTATATAAGATGATCACGTTACATATAGATGGAGCGTAGCAGGTTTTTTGTTTTTTCTGTTTTGTTTTGTTTTGTTTTCCACAGGTGCAGACACGATGCTGTGTCCAGCCGTTTGGTCCAGCCTGGTGTCATGTAAGTTGCTGATGGATGGTGGCTGACAGCAGTGAAGACAGCCTATCAGAGATTGTGTTTGGAATAGGATGGGGCAGAAATGTGTCAGACTGATGTTCCCTGGGTAGAATCCCAATGTTATTTGATTCACTCAAAGCAGCACAGGAAGGGCAGACCTCGCGTCAGATCCTGATGATTTTCTATTCAATATGGAAATGTTGATTATGCCCAACGGCTTAAATAGTTTAACTGGGTTTACATTTAAATCAGTGTGTAAATAAACAAGGTGAATTTCAGCCCTTTACTGAAAGGACTAAATTGTTGTAACATGTAGTGGGTATCCATCCTCCCTCTTACACGTGCGCTAGTTTGTTTATTAAATGTGGCAGAAGTAGTGGGTAATGCGGAGTGCACACACGGCCAGTTTGATAGATGGGTGGGTGGCCAGAGGAACAATTGATTGGGTGAGAGAGAGGAACAAGAGGAAGCATGAGGAGCCCACATCCACATTTGGACATGACAGCCTCAATATTTCTAATAAAACATCACAAAAACAAAATCAAACAAAAACAAATCAAAATTAAGATAATTTTGTCAGAGAAACAAACATTAAAAAAATTATACTGATGTACAGATGTTTCATTCTGTAGTATCACAGACACAATATTGTCATTAAGAGGCTTTTTATTTAGCAGACGCTATTGGCCGTGACTAAATGAATCATAACTCACCATGAGTAATAGGTGGCATTGGTCATGAGTCCCTGTTCCCTGCAGCATGCGTCATTCTGCCCCCTGTTTCATTTTGAATGAATCAGATCAACTCGACCCTTTACTGACTCTCAAAGCATTAATTTTACACCTGACATGAATCTGATTCTATCTATGGTTTTTATTGTTTGTTTGCTTTGATTTCCATTAGCAGTTGTTTAGTAGTGTTAATATTAAAGCATGCATAGTGACAATGCACTATGAAAGTACTCCCATCCAATTCTCAGTCAAATACCGGCTATGCATACATACAATAAAACATCGCATTGCAAGAGTAGACTGACAGACAATCTGAAAACTACGGTACTGTGCAAAAGTCTTAAGCCACCTTTTTTTTTTTAACATTTTGCCAGCAAAATTAGGATATAGGTGTGCCGATGTATTGAAACATGTGCAAACGTACATGGAAATGTAGTATATAAGGCAAAAACAGTCTATACAATTCTAACTAGCTTGAAATGATGACATTTGGTATGACAGCCTTTTTTCTTCAACACAGCCTGAACTCTCTAAGGCAAGCTTTTTTGTAAGTCCTTTAAGTAGTCTTCGGGAATAGTTCTCCAGGCCTCTTGAATTACATTTCAAAGCTCTTATTTGGATTTTGGCTGTTTTTTTGTTCAATCCTTTTGAGTTCTAGCACTACATTAACAGTGGCTCTTCAAAATTTTCAGAGTTGAACTCACTGTATGTGCTCAGGAACACTTCTGCAAAAACCCAGCAAACACGATTTGTTGCTGCGAGTTAAAAACATGCAAAGAAATTGATAAGCAGGATATCCAAACACTGCTGACTTCTCTGTGCCAGACCTCGTTTAAGATGGTGAAGTAGAAAATTGTACGGTTAAAAATCAAAATTTGAAATCCAGCATCATAATGGTATCTGGGTGCACATGGCATGGATAACATGCATGACCCACACAGGGTTCAGAACAATATATGCTGCCATCTATTTTGGGAAAGTCTTATTTATTTCTGCATGTGGCCTATTACAACAGCAGCTAGCATGTATTACGATAGCATCATGGTGACAGGCATATCATTTTTCATCAGGAGGAAACACTGAACTTGATGGAAACTTTTAAAATAGCATGCCACAACCTCTGTGAAATTATTACTAAATATCAAAAAATAAAACTTATGACTAATAAATTTTTCCTTTTATTTCTTTGTTGTGACAATGCTTCTCTGTAATTAATCTTATACCACTGAAAAGGCTGTTTATTATTTATTTAATCTCAATGCAGAGAGATATCAAGATGAGATTCTGCAACCTGTGGCAATCCCATATCTTCGCAGTCTTGGACCGAACTCTATCCTCCAAGATGACAACGCTCGCCCCCACAGAGCGGGGTTTATCAGAGACTACCTCCAGAATTTGAGAGTGGAGAGGATGAAATGGCCTGCCTGCAGTCCTCACCTCAACCCCACTGAACACTTGTGGGATCAGCATGGGTGTGTTGTTAGTTCCAGAGTGACCAACACAACCACAAATGCTGGTTAAAGACTGGGATCCCATCCCACAGCAGTGTGTGACCAAGCTGGTGACCAATCTGAGGAGGAGGTGTCAGGATGTTGTGGCTGTGTATGGTTCTTCCACATGCTACTGGGGCCCCTGCTTGTTAAATGAATAAATTGTTAAATTGCCAATATGTCAATATGCCAATATTATTTCTCCACACTTCATCCAATCATCCAATCCAATAAATGACACCAAACAAGAATCAAGAGCAGATTAAGCTGTTTGGTAAGTTTTTCTGCTGCTCAACCCACATTTTCCTTACAAATGTGGCACCACATAAGAAGAAATAAACAGGCTTTCCAGTGGCATAAGATTTATTGCCAAGAAGCAGTGTTGCAACAAAAAAATAATTTCCTTACTTTTGTGCTAAGTTTAGATACCTGCTATATTCACATTCAGCTTTAAAAATTCATATTAAAAACATTACATTATTAACTAATATCACAAAAAAATGCAATCTGTTAATTATAAAATATTAATGCAATTATGAATGTAGTTCAACAACAACTAGCAAACAACTGCAGATTTTAACTTTGTTTAATTACTTGTAGTTAACCAGTCCTTGACACTGGTCATGTAACGCGTTCTTTGAATTTAAACTTGTTAAGTTATAATTTCCATTCAGTAAAATGAAGGGCCCTGGCATTCCTGGAGACTTTGCCTTCCTTTAAATTTCAAAACCTGATGTTTGTTCGACTTTACCCAATAAGTCAAGTTCCACTTCCACTGATAACACTGCATTCCCTGAGTCCCCATTGAATTGGCTAAATTGATTGTTCTCTTTCCCAGCTTTGCTCGCTACACAAGAAGACACAGTAAAGCTTAACTGCTAAGACCACCACCTCATTTGAGGACATGCTGGCTCGGGTGCAGAGTACTCTTTAGAAACAGGCTATCACTGTCACTTATTGTGGTCATTTGTCAGTAATCTCCCTGATTATACAGTGAGTGTGATTAGACTAGCAGTCGCTGCAGCCTGCCTTCATACCTTGGCTCTGCAATGCTTTTCTGCAGTGAAGTGTGAACATTAAAGTGAATATGGAGGAGGAGTCCTCACCAGAGGGAGAGTGGTGGGGGTGGGAGGAGGTGGAGAAAGAGTAAGATACCAGCAACAGAGGCAGATAGCAGTGTGCACTGGTAGAACAGAGGTTTCAGTGCAAAGAGTATGTGCATCTCAAAAGAGAGGGTCTGGGAGTGTCATTCCTAATCTGAGAGGAGCGCTGACGCTTTGGATAGTGTCCATCCATCGTTCTGGTAGGTTTATCATGCTGCATCTGCCTGATCTGCATGCTAATTCTGCTGTTCATGCAGTGTAAACATACTTGTATCTATAGAGCATTTGCAGTTTAAATATATGGCATGCATTCAACAGTCTTATTTTTTGCCACCTGACAACAGGATCCAAAAATAATATACCTCCTCTGCTGCTATCTAAAGTTTGACTGAGATGGGAATTTAATATTATGTACTTTACTGTAGCTCTGTTGCTTATTGATAAAGATATGAAATGTGATGCAATTTCTTATTATTTCTCTTCATTATTTTTATGCTCTTAGCAAAGCCATGAATAAGGATGTCTGCTTTAGGCTGCCCTACATCCCCAATCCCACTCCTCTTTCCTCTCCTGCTCTGCTGTTTTTGTTGCTCATTGCTTCGCCTCAAAAAGAATTTTCTAAAAATACTTTCACGTCTGTAACTCAGAGTTCAACCACAGTCTGCAAATTTCACAACCCATCAGGTACTCCATGCTCTATTATGAGACCATCGAGCTCCTGTACATGTGTCCCTGTTTTCTGTGATTCCGCTGAGACTCAAACATGTTCCCTGCTCACTGGAGTCTTAGCCGTGATATCCCTCTGCAGCTGGAAATGTAATATCAGCCCCAAGTACCTTTCCAAGTGGGAAAGAAGGGCACTCACCATTATTGAAACTGTTTAAGTCTGGCATGAAGTCGGAGCTGTGAAGAAAATACCTCTGCAGCCAGCTGATGTTATATCCGTCTTTTTGTAAGGTTAATGAGGCTATATTACTACATCTCTCTAGACTTTAAGTGTCATTTACTTGCCATTGACTATAATCAGTATATCATCTTCATTTTGCTCTCAGTCACAATTCAGATTATGCAGATGGAACGGCTTGTGTAGTTTAATGCTGAAAGGATGTTAAAATTTTAATAGTAATGTTCAATAATTCATCTCCAGCTTGCTGAGAACTCATACATAAAAGCATAAAAGGCTGAGAATGAGTCAAAGTAAGCCACAGCATATCACTATTTATTATCTGCATTAACAGCATTTGTGTTCCTCCTGATTTTCCTTTGCTTTCATAAAGAACAGAAGATTGATTTCTTCATAATTTTTAAGGATACCGCCAAATTAAAATCCGCTCTGTCCATTTGCAAGTCATTTTGTTGCAGTCCGAGCGTCTCCCTGCCGCAATATCATCTAAGCTCCATGATTTTTACAAGCAATTACATTTGTGCTGCCATAGACATTAAGCATTAATCATGCACTATGTCTTTCCCATAAAATCCTAGGCTGTTAATTAAGGCAGGATAATGAGCAACCTTTAACCGCTTTCTTGCTATGTGGTGATTCCATTTTTAAAAAGAGGTTTTGTTTCTTCTTTTCTTTAGATTTTGATGTCTGTAGCTTGAGCTTGGTAGACAGTCAGCGAATCTGTGGGTGGTTTCCTTTCTTTAATCGCTTTCATAGCTGGAAAAAGCAAACAAAACCAAAAATTCTTAAGAAGATAAATGGTTTTGATCAGAATTTCTGCATCATATGCATCTTTCATCTTGCTTAGTTTGAGTAGTTTGTTCTGCAAAAAATAGATTAAAGGCAAAAATGTCTTTTTTTAAAATTCAGCCCATTGTTAAAAGATGATAAAGCATTGATTTATTTCAATACCAATGATGTCTCATTTAGGAACCCATGTCGGTGCTTGCTTTGAAGTTCATGCAATAAAAAAAATTGTATTCCCTATAGCTATATATTTGTGCCCCCTAAGGACAAAGCACAAGGGATAGATCACAAACTGTAGGCACTCATGTGCCCATCAAGCATTCTTTTTAATGACAACCAAAAGCTAACAGCATTATTAAGTGATAGCTAGGGGGGAAAAAGAAAACAAACAAACCAAAACAAAATAACAGCTGATTAAACTCTGAAACATTTTTATCTACAGCTGAGCTCTCGGACAAATAGACGAGATTGAATAAAATGTTTGGCGACTACCTCGCTGACTCACCGTCAAGAACACCTCTTTACTTTCAAGCCGTCATTTTGCGCCACTTGTCACACAACCATTTGCCAAAAAAAAGCCTGAAAGTGCACTCTGATTTCACTGGAGACATCACTTTATGAAACTGCAGCTCTAATATGATATCGTTGCTGGTCAGAAACTGACAGGGACAAAAAGAAAAAAAAGTCTGCTCACCATTTGTCATCATGAACAGATGATCACTTCTGATGTAATCTTGGCTGAAAGCAAATACCCTCAAGCAGAGATGAGCTTCTGCTCTTCCCATTTTCAGAGGGCGAATTCACTGGGGAGCAGCACAAATATTCCTTAAATGATAGAGGAGAGGATCTCAATCAGATTTTATTCTTATATTCAAAACCAACAGCTGTGGTGTTTGATTAAACAACAGCAAAAATGTTGACAGCAGGTTTCCCAGACATGAAGTAAGCCTAGTCCCAAAAAGATATGCTGTGATAAAGGTTTTAAGATAAACAATACCACTTAAATTAATCCTGTAACATTTAAAGGCAACATCACTTACAATTATAATATCAGAATATTCCAAGCACATCTGTCAAAACAGCAGCAGCAGCAAAGCAGCCTTTCATTGTTGTCTCATTAATATGTGTAGCATGAATCAATTGGGGATTGTCTGGATAAAAAATCTTCTGGTGCATGAAGCCTTGCCAGCTTTTTTTTGCATATTATGAAAATTAATTTGAAATAATTTGTCAAGAAAACCACCTCTTGATCATATTGTCAACATCAGCCACCAGTGCATAGGTCGATGGGGAGAGATTTGATTTCCACAATAGTGCTATCAGTTAATGAGATTAAAGACATACACAGAAGTGATTGTAAAACCACCAAAAGCCCCAAGATGGTGATGAGAGTTTGCCTGATGTGTGTCTCCTTACTTCTTTCATTCCAGACTTCCACAATGTCAGACTTTGAGGATTTCAGCTGGCAGGGAGGGCAGGGCAATGTCTCTGAAAGCTATCAGCTGAACCCCACCAGCGTGATTGTGTCAGTGGTCTTCTCACTCATATTCCTGCTTGGTACCATTGGCAACAGTTTGGTGCTCGCCGTGCTGCTGCGGAGCGGACAGGTCTCATACAACACAACCAATCTGTTCATACTCAACCTGAGTGTGGCTGACTTCTTCTTCATCATCTTCTGTGTTCCTTTCCAAGCCACCATCTACTCTCTAGAGGGATGGGTGTTTGGTTCCTTCATGTGCAAAGTGGTCCACTTCTTTATCAACCTCACCATGTACGCCAGCAGCTTCACATTGGCCGCTGTGTCTGTTGACAGGTAATCACTTCTTTGCAGTTTCATTGGGGGGAAATTTTTGATTGTACACACAGTTGCACATTAGTTTGAAGGCTGTGAGAAAATGCATTCATGGAATGGTGGAGAATTTGGTAGAACTTTGCTTTCCATTGGAAAGCCAGTTTGTCTTTAGTGTAGAATCAGTAAGATGGCTTTAAATTGCTTTTTTTATTTATATATATATATATATATATATATATATATACCATTTGTGGACTATGTGTGCTGTTGCGTTTATTTATTTTTTTATCAGCTAAGGCTAGCTTGCTTGGTTGGCAAGATTAATTTGTAATGCACCGTCTTATAAAACAAGATGCTAATTTTGGCTAACTAGAAACTGGCTTAAAACAAAATCTGCTCACAGGAAAACTGAACAGATGATTATTTTTTAGTAAAGCCAAATACCTGTCAGTAAAAGTGGCCACACCCCTTTTGATGAATCACTTTAAAGCTGTGTCCATGACTATAAGTGAGAGTGGGTAAAATAACTGTGTTGTGAAGCGGGCGGGAGCCAAGATACATTTTTCTCAACTTCCTGGCGAGCAACTGAAGCAACTACCAATAAGAGTGATGAATACTATTGATTGACATGACCTGGTAGTCAATAAATTAGAAGGTTACCCAGGCAACCAGAGCTTCAAAGCAATGTGCGACAAGCTCATTGCTTCCAGTGTGGACCCAGCTTAAATCTTATAGTTTATAGATGTCATGAACAGAGAAATTTCCAATAGGAACCAAAACCATTTTATTTCCAATTTAAAGCTGTGCCACTTGCCAGTAGGCCATTTGAGGAACTGCAGTTGTCTGACTAATATTGGTAATTACAGTACTTAACAAATTAATTAGACAGGAAACACAAATATTTTAGAAATCTGACATAAACCTGTTTAAAACTGATAATGATGTTGTTATTTAGTATTCAAATAACAAACTGAATTCATATTTTTATACCCAGATTTGAGCCGGCACCCTGGACATTACTGAGAAGTCAGAAATTAATCAAGCATAACATTCAACCACTAAAATAAATTTTTATTATCTAACATTCACTCAGTCAGACACACTCTGATGAATGCATTTGGGGCAGGTCAAGGTTCAGGATCTTGCCCAAAGATACTTCAAAATGCAGGCTGGAGGAGCTGAGCCTCGAACCACCAACTATCCAGTTAGTAGACAAGCTGGTCTACCTCCCAGGTCTGAGCTACAGCCACTTGAGTGTTTGCTTAATGGTTTTTTTTTTTTTGCTCCTGGGTTGGTGCTTGGATAAATGACCCAAAATATTATTATTCATTACAAATACTCTATAAATCAAATAATCTATTACCAGCTGTTTATCTTGGTGTTACTTTAAATTGGTATAATAAATTTACAGGGATTTCAGGGGGCAAGTGGCAAACCCTCTAACGTTCCTCCTCTTCTTTGTAGCAAAAACAAGTTGTCTGAAATTAGAAAATACCCTCTAAAATTACTAATCACACTCTTGCATATTTCTCTTTAATCTATCAAATACTAGCCACAAACGTAATCATTTATTACCTTAAGCTAACATTTCATATACATAAATTCCTAATTATGCACTGAAATTACTTCTATTAAATCAACGGCTGTAGCTGTGTCTCTCACAAGCTATACTTTATTGTTAAACTCTTGGATACTGTATAAAACACGTTAATAGTGTACATGTTCTTTGTGAAGCATATTTGACATAAAAATGTTTTAGTGTCTTTGATACCAACATATTCCAGTGCATTTTGATGTCTTCTACACAAAATAAAATAGAACAAAAACATTTATCAAAAAAAAAAAGCAAGGGCAAAAATTGTTGATTTCAGCATATGATTTTGTGCAAGTATATACATGTATTAAAGAGAGGAAAAAAGTGGGATGGTATGAAAAATGCATCTACGTTTAAAAAGATAATAAGAGGTAAAACTCAAAAATGTGATATTTCACTTGCTACCTTGCAAATATGACAACAAACACCAGGTTATGCAATGCAAATAAAATAGAAAATCTGCTAAGATTTTATGACAAGCTGAATCTATTGCTTTCCATTTCTAGGAAATCATAATGAGCCTTAAAAACTGCTAAAGGAAGCCATCGAGAAATATTTTATTGGCCCGCACTTCGTCTAGTTGTGGTGTTTCTTTTGTTGTGTTTTATTTTGTTTACTCTCCTGCAATGCTTCAAAAAATATGAAACATTTAATTTGCCACAAATGTTTTTTTTCCTCATCTGGAGTTTAAACTTCAGAAGCTGGAAATTATAAACCTCAAATATAAGCCCTAAGCCATTATTATAGCTGTTGGGCAGCAATAATCAGTCAATATGAGCTGTAAGTGTGCAGCTGCCCTCTGCAGCAGACACCCCACACACACACACACACACACACACACACACTGGCTGTGTGTACACGCTAGCAGATTCAATAGTCATTTCCCCCTCAGTGTGGAAAAGAACAGCAACACCAGAGTCAGGAGGGTAATGAGTACGTGCTGTCTTCCTCCTTAGTCTCTCACTGATCTTTTTTATAATTTTTTTTTTTTTTAAATTTAAAAACAGGAACATCAAAACAAAAACAGCAACATTACATAGAAAAAGGACTGTAACAATTTAGACCAAGAATCCCCAGCAGAAATTAAATAAGAGAAAAGCCTGAGGGAACAGCAGCATACACACACTCAGACTAACCACTTTAAAGGAAAGGACCTGCCGCTGCCATGTGCTACCTACAGGCAGACCATATACTCTGTTTTTATGGTGCCGAATTATTTATTAAAAACAGCTCGGTTTCACAGATCCTGTGGTGAATCATTCATAAATGTTTCTGCAATTTCATTCAATTTTTATGTAGTCAGACATTATGTAAATGCACAAAAAGCAAAGCGTCTCGCAAACAGACTCATTCTTTCATATGAATCAGGCAAATTCAGCTGGCAACTTGTAGTTTTCCAAACCACTGAGGTTCCAAGTTGCCAGCAGGTTCAAAGTGCCTGCTTTTTGAATTTTATGTAAGATACTGTGGCCCCAATTCACTGAGTTTTCACAAACCAGAGCGGATGTTTTCTCACTTTCTAGAGAGCTAACTGAAATGTCCTACAAATGTGGAAAGCAAGGACACGGACTTGCTCCTTTTTTAGAGAATCCCTGCCTTTGGCAAAATGCTCCCTCAGTGAGCATATAACACATAAAGCAGTATGTTAAATGTGGCAAATATTCAAAGATTAACCAACCAGGAGATGATGAGGTTACAACTGCAGAGATAATATGCAATAATCAGCATGGTGTAAGATTATTGAAAGAGGCTGCTTCCATTGAAAGTATCTTGTGGGATTTGTGCCTTCATCGCCTACCTGCTGAGTAAAATCAAAAGCACAACACCAAGCGTGTTTTCTGTTGTTCCTGTGGTTTTACCATTCATGCAAGCTCATCTTACTGAAAAACCTAAAAAGCCTCTCTGTGGATATTCCTGTCCCTGAGGTGTCTTATTCAATAGAGCCAACAAACAGCTGTACATGAATGATTACCATCCAAAACAAAGCTTTCAGTGTGAGCCATGTTAATAGTAATTGTGGAGGTGGAAAATGCTAGAATAATAAGACAAGTTACCAGAAACTGCTAAATGTCAATCTATAATTTATAATGCAGTTACACTAGGGAAAACTGTGGTTGGAGACAATGACACAATCACAATCAGAAGTGTGCAGTGAACTTGCAATTTTGTGGCCTCTGAAACAGTTCTTTGAAGATGGGGACGAGGTCTGTGACCACTCGCATTTAATTGCTATCTTCAAGTGGTTTTGAGCCATCAAGACAGTGATAAAATGGCAATAAGATGGTATTAGTTTGAAAATGAATGGGATCAAGTTGGCCATTGCATGCTATCTGGCAGTTGCAATTGCATGAAATCTGTGGTAAATCAGCAAAAATCACAAATCTGTTGCCATCAACATGCACAGAAATTGACATTAATTACTTACATTCAGAGTCCAGCCAGAACCTCATAGATCTGAGACAGTAGGTCCTCCACAAATAATGATATGGTGATTTAACTGCAAAATGGCATAGGAGCTCAGCAGCCTTGCTTTTTTATATAGGACTATAACCAGAATACAACCAGCTGGCAACCAGTTTAGTCAAGTCCTACTGCAAAGAGACACGTTGCAGACGAGTTGTTTTCATTAGTGCAGACTCACTCCAATTGATTGCAACATGTTGGCCATCAGTCTGCATGTATAAATTAGACAGTAGTTATTTGCAAACCTGAGTGTGATTGTAGCCAGTCCAATCTGGACCGCAGTTGTTTGGAGACAGGTTGCCTCCCGCTGGGCAAACTGTACAATCACCTTGTGATCGAAAGTAGTTGTTTTAACTACTTGCAATCAGTTGTTAACAGCAAAAATAATTCTAAAAAAAAATGTCTCTAGTGTAATTAGTGCATTAGAAAGAGATGAGGTTTTGAAGTAATGAAGTAATGACTCATGTTTTAGAAATCTCTAATGAAATCTAAGAGAATGTATCATCAGCTCTCAGTTTAAACACTTCTCAGAGTAACTCCCAGTTTCTCTATTAAATTTGTCCATTGATACACTTGAAACCTCTAATTTAAACATCTGATTTATAACTCATCCAATAATGTGGCAAAGATTTTCTAAACTAGCATTCTTTCTGCTCTTTTAAATCTGTGATATTTCTAAAATTCACATATCTTCATGATCACGAAGACAACAGCTGTGTAAAAGTCAGTGATTTCAGCTTCTTAAGGCCATAAGAATATACAAGAATTTAATAGACCTATGCCGCAAAATCAGACAGTCACATGGACTGTTTTTCTCCCTTAAGGACTTTTGATATATTAAATAAATTTTGTTTATAATATTTACTTATTTTGCTTTTAATTACATAACATCTTAAATGAGAGTGGCTCAATCAGCTTACAGCTCACAGCTTTAAACTATACTGCAGCTGTAGAGACTAAACATTTGTAGTCACCAGCAAACTTTCACTTTATACATTTTATCATATACACTAAAGTTAAAAATTAATTATGGTATAAAAGTTTGGACATATATTACAGTTTTTAGCCCGTATTTGTCACCAGTTTTCAGTATTTATGTGGTCTGAATTATATGACAGTGTTATTCTCTTCTCTCTATAGATATCTGGCCATTCGCTATCCACTGCGCTCCAGAGAGCTAAGAACCCCTTGTAATGCTGTGGTTGCCATGGTAGTTATCTGGGGTCTTTCCCTGGTCTTTGCGGGGCCATATCTCAGCTACTATGACCTAATTGATTATGCCAACAGCACTGTGTGCATCCCCGGCTGGGAGGAGCAGAATCGTAAGGTGCTGGACACGTGCACCTTCCTGTTTGGCTATGTCATCCCTGTGTTCATCGTGAGCCTCTCATACACTCGAACTATCAAGTACCTGTGGACGGCTGTTGACCCTCTGGATGGCATGTCAGAATCTAAGAGGGCCAAGCGCAAAGTCACCAAAATGATCATAATTGTCACTGTGCTCTTCTGCATATGCTGGCTGCCATACCATGTGGTGATCTTGTGTTACCTGTATGGCGACTTTCCTTTTAATCAGACAACATATGCCTTCAGGCTTCTTTCTCACTGCATGGCCTATGCCAACTCTTGTGTCAATCCCATTGTGTACGCTCTGGTTTCCAAACACTTTCGCAAAGGTTTCAAGAAAGTGTTCAGCTGCATCCTCAGTAAAAATGGGAGGAATAAGGTTCATGTGGTTCATGTAGCCAACACTGTGCCTGGGTTTGAAGCAGGGTCTACAGAAGTGTCACAAATGAATGAGGAGAACATGCGACAGAATGGATGCGAAATGATCAACAGGCCAGTCGTAGAGCCGAGAGAAGCCACTGTGTCCCTGAATTTGCCCTTTCAGCAACAGACTTGACAACTGATTCAGCTTGGCTCCGCTGGCTCAGCACAGATTGCCTTTTGTGAAAGGCAGCTAATGTTTAAAAATTTGCTGTGGTGAAATTCATATTTTTGATGGCAAAAAAAAAAAAGATAAACAGGGATTCGGTCATATTTGCAGTGACAAAATATTAAGGTGCATACAGTCCACTACAGAAATGTATTCGTTTTATCGCTTATCTCAACATATATTTTATATTCCAAAACTATTTCCTGTGTTACACTAGCAAAAGGTTAGAAAGGTTTATTGTTTATCGAAATGAGAACATTTCTCAGTATTTCCTGTCTCCACTATTTGCCTTAACCATGGTTTGCACTTTTACTTACATTGGCATTTTTGCAGTGTTTGAGAATTCATACTATTCTACAACTTTTTAAGAGCAACACAAAACCTGTCCCATAATGTTGTAGTACGCTTCACCTTTACCACCTTTTTCCTTTCAAATGTTCCAAAAAATGTTCAAAAGTTGGCAACTGTGGAGGGAAATCCATGTGACTCAGCACCATATGCTGCTTTTCTGACTTCAAACAGACTTTTTCATGGAGGATTGGGACTCCTCTCGAGCTGGCAATGCTCTGCAAAGCAGTGCTCCTCCTCCTCTGTGAAGGCCATCTTATGGGACTCATCAGCATTTCCAACACCACGTTCAACTGTAGGATTCATGTTCAGGTACTTCAACCTTTCTCAGCATTAGCTCAATTTTAGCTGCACTTATGTCTAAAAGAAGTATTTTGACCATCTTTCAATCTGCAAGTCAGTTATTAAGGTTGTTATTTTTCGAAGTGGAGCAGAGTGTTATTTGGGCTAATTGTTTTGTTTTGCATGAAGAGGCTGTTCTGTCTTGTCAAAATATCGACAGGAGGCAGATGTAAAGGAAAAATAACATTTTTTGATATCAAAACAATAATAATACCAAGCAGTTGTTGGTAGAAATCTTTTTTGAAAACTGGGCATAGTTTATTGCTATAATTGTATTTTGTGATGATTATATTCATGGCATGTTTGGTGTCAAATACTATATTTAAATAAATATGTTTATCAAAGAGCACACTTATGTATAAGGATTTATGTATTTTAAAATGTATCTATTATGTGTATTTTATTTGTGTATTAAAATAAACAGTGAATTGGTTATCATGTATTTGCTTTATTTTTCCAAATGAAAGCAAACCCACAGGGTCTCACTTTTTTTTTGTTTTTCTGTATGGTTGTGTCCTACCTCAGAGCTGTAAAAAGCTTCTATGTTGTCTTCTGTTCAAGCTGCGTAAGATGCAATTATCCCTTGAAATATTGGTTTCAAAAGAGAACATTTTCCTTTACACAATTATCCTCCAATGTGTTTGCTGCAATTTTTTCCACCCTGTCTATGTCATACAGCTTACTTAAGTAACTTTTAAGAAACTATATTTCAATCAATATTTATCAAAATGATTTCGATCACAATGTACACCACTTCCAAAAGACCAAATAAATTATCTTCTGCTGTGAAGCTGTACTGGTGTTATTTGTTAGCGACAAAAATAAGCTAGTCTACATCACTCATGGTGACTCAGTGGCTAGCCCTGTTGTGTGACAGCAAGTAGATCCTGAGTTCAAAACTAGCTGAGTCCTTACTGTGTCAAGTTTGCATGTTCTAACCATATTCACATTGTTTTTATCTAGGTTTTCATTCTGCTGCATCCTGCTATCAAAGAACAATGGCCTTTATTACTCTCATAAAAGAGGAAGGAAATTCTGTTGAGTTAAATAGAATTATTTCTGGTTTCTCTAGTGCAGTAGCAGAACTATTTTTTTTTCTGCTTTTGCACCATTCTCTGTAGTGTTAAACTGATTGTGTCGAACATTGTTAAATGAAATAGAAGTTGAAAGATTTAATTTGCTGTGAAGCTATTTCATAAAACATAAAATCAAGTAGCTCACTGAATATTTAACATCTAGGTCATTCCATGCAAAATCAGTAAGTGCTTAATAAAAGCCATGCAATATTTTACAGTTATACTTTCAAACTGTCTGAGTTACAGGGTGCTGAAGTACACAGCTGAACTTTGGCACTTTTTTCTGTTAACCTATTTGTTCCAGCATTTGTGAGCCATCAGAAATTCTCAAATAGACACATTAAAATTAAAGGACTGAAAAACACATTTAAGCTCAGTTTAAAACTACAACTAAATCAATATACACCCAACCAAGTGTCACAATCTAAGCCATTTTTTTTTCTTCAGAATATGCATTAATATCATGGTATCTATAATACTTTCGATAATGTGTATGAAGTAGAGGAACAAAGACAAGCACTGCTACACTGTTAAAAAGCACTGTAATTCAGTATTTTTGTATTTTTTCCTGTAAATTTTACAGAATAGTCCTGTTATTTAAAATATCAATAAAATTACAAACAAATAGATTACGAATTGACGTGTCAATGTCAAGAACATGAAAAACCTGTACTTGTGAATAAACATGATTTTTTAAAGTTTTTTACAGAATTTTTTTTTCCGCACAAAAAGACTGTAAAAATACAGTCATACATTTAATATCATTTCTAAATTATGTATTTAAAAAAAGATAAATCTGTTCAATTTTAGTTTAAGGATGTAATTACATATCTAAAATTTGATGCCTTGAGTGTAAAATGACACCCAAAAAATGACAAAATAACAGTAAAAGAAGTAATAGTAATAGTACTTTGTACAATAGTACTGTGCACATCCTCAGAAAGCCTAATATTAGCTTAACATTAATATTAAAAAAAAGAAAGAAGTGTGTATTTTGTCCCCATCGGTACATCAAACTGGAAAATAACCCAAATAACAACAAAGTTGCTCATAAGTAAAATTATGCTCCTTTAAAAATATTTGTAGAAAATTATTTTAGAAATATGTCAGCGAATAACCTTAACTATGCATTGATGGTTAACTACACATTAACATATCATTTATTTATTATTTCACTTTTTTCAGTTTTCTATGTCATTTCATTTTGAGGAAGCTTTTTCTTGATGCACCATTTTAATGTGCAGTCTTTTCCAGCATGAGACTAATAGCATAGAAACTCAACGGTCCATATCTGTTCTCTTCCACAGGGACAGGAATATTCATTTGGTTTTTCCTCTGTTTACTTGCTGCTATATGTTGTTAATTACTGTTTTGCCACTGGAGTAAGAGATATAAATAATCACATGCAGCATAGCAGAGGAGTTCCCCAAGAGACCACTGCTTCTATGAAAAGAAAGGGCAAAGCCAGATGCATTACAGGCAGTGCTGCATTTTGAATGAAAGATACTAATGAATCAAGTAAGCCTTAAAATAGTCAATAAACTGGGATGTTGTACAGATATCAGGCATTATACTCAAGACTCAGTCACAGATAATCTGAAAGATCTGTCACGTTCATAAATGTACATCAGTGAGTACAAAAGTACATCAGAGATAATAAAGTGCAACAAGACAGCAAAATGCTTTCAGCTGTTTGAATGATTAATAGAAGACAATAAAAAGATATATATAAATATCAGGGGAAAGAAGACATCATTCACTGCAATAAATTACAGAATATTTTGGAACTGAACAAGTTCATGTTTCTTACACATGTCTGGAATAATGAATTTCCTCAGTCAGTCAGTGAGATAAAGTTTTAATCAAATGCTTCAACACTTCAACATTGTTGCAGTTCTTACATCATTTTATTTTACAACTTTTATTCCCTCTATGAGCAGCTTGTCTTGATGTCTCCAGCTGCAGAAATTGTTCTGATGGTGACTTAAGTTTGAAACTAGTGCTCAAAATATTTAAGGGGGCGAAAGAAAAACATTTTTAAGAACAGGAAGAACAGGAAGGGGTGTGGAGGATGCTGTGTGCAGCATCTGGATGGTGTATGTAATTTTTCCCATTTGCTTTTTATAGATTTTTCATCTGCTTTTAATTACATTCAGCCCCATATTTTAGCAAGATGTCTCATCAGTACATGTAACCTTGATTGGTTTCTTGGCTTATGGATTTTTTAACAAATAGACAGCACAAAGTGTGAGTTAACAGAATTTTATCAGATTTGCTTTTATCTTATACTGGTTCCCCTCAGGGGTGTGTCCTCTCTCCACTTTTATTTGTTATTTATACAAATGAGTGTCAGAGCCTCTATCATAACAAATACATAATTAAGTAGGCAGACAATTCAGTGATCATCTCTCTGCTTCATGATGCTGCTCATGATCATTAATGCATCAAAAACAAAGGAAATGATCATGAATGTTCGTCATAAAACTTCATCCTCGCCTTCTGTTCATATTCATGGCCAGGAAATTGAGGTGCTGGAGAAATACAAATATTTGGGCACTATATTGGATAATAAACTGTCATCTGATGCGAATACAGATGGCATTTGTGCAAAGGCTCATCAGCTCATGCATTTGTATTGGAAACTTAGTGGTTTTAATGTTGATAATATTTTTATGAAAACGTTTTACTCTTGTTTTATTGAATCTGTTTTAACTTTTTCTTTAATCTGTTGGTTTGGATCTCTTAGCCTTAAGAACAAAAGGAGGTTAGAGAATATTGTGAAACTGTGTAGCAAAGCGACAGGTACAGTATAAAGCCTAATGATCCTGCCCTCCTGTACAGAGTTAGGGCTACCCAAAAGGCAGAGAGGGTGATAGCACTCACCCCTTGTTTTCAGAGTATCAGCTGCTGCCTTCAGGAAGCCTCATTGCAGAACAAATTCTCATTTGTTCCTGCCACCATTACCTTTTTGAATTCTATTAGGTGATTCTGTGTCTCTGGTTGTATGTGTTGTATGGGATTTTTATTTTTATTGTTTTTTTCTGTTAGCTGCAAAGCAAACTGTTGTCACAAAAAAACAGGTTACTGTAAAAAATATTTTATACTTATTGGCCTTGCAAATGACTGAATGTGTATCTACAAAGTGGCATCACTGTGGGTGTTCTTTTTTTAGTGAATAATAATGCTTCATGCTAGAAAGATGAACAAATTAGCCCTCTTAGGTTGGAAATGGTTCAAGGAAAGTTATACTTACGTCACTGACAACCTTGACAGGGCTTGTGTTCGTTTTATGGTTGCTTTGGAAACCACTCTGCATTTTATCTTTGAGACTGCTTAACGATATAATCATGTTGCAGTTGCTGGACAATTTTGCAGCTCTAGTTTTTTATTCTTTTTTTAGAAACCATAAAAAACTCCTTAAATCAGTGCTTTCTCTGACAAAGGGAGAAACACATTTTTTTGCTTTTGCTTATTTAATTTAATTTAGCTAATTATCTCAACAAGTGTAAATACTTTGTAACTATAAAACACTGCAAATTCAAATTGTATTTAATAAGCATGGTGAGGACTTGATAAGTCAACATGTATTAGCCCAAAGACATGTAAAAATGCATGATCTTAGCTCATAAGAAGAAAGGGACAATATAAAGTGGCTCTCTGAAAAAGAAAGCCTCAAATCAGAAATGATTGACACACTGGTATAATTCACTGGTATAATATTTTATTACAGATACTAGAACATTAAGTGTATTAAACCACTGCAGCGGTTTGAATCATATCTAATAGACTCCAATGTGTTCATGTAAACAAAGAGTCTTTCTCACACACTAAGGTTAATTTTGGAGTTCCACAGGGTTCCGTGCTAGGACCAATCTTCCTTCCATCCATTCTCTGCCTCTTATCCTTTTCAGGG
>JASGAU010376362.1:0-13550 GCA_030220045.1 Australoheros facetus
TTCTTCCAGAGAATCGAGAATTCAGCAAAGGTCATTGTCATCCTTTGATCGAGCTGTGCACGTTAAGGATATCTTATTAAAAACGCTGAAATTCGTGATTAAAATATTCAGTTTGACAGTCAGCTTTGATCATTTTGGATGTGATATAACATAAAAATCAAAAGAAACATAGCTGCATATTTTAGGATACATCCACCAAGGCAATCATACTCCTGCAGGTATCCAGACTAAAGCCTCTGTGCCCATTTCCTGTGGATGGAAAAACTTTAATGTTCTCAATAGAAACAAAAGAAAATACACCCTCCCTCCTTCAAAAAAATAAAATAAAATAAAAAAAAATAAAATAAATGAATGAGGATTCTTAGGTTTTTTTTATAGCACACATGATCATCTTACCACAAGGGAAATTTTCCTTCAGGAGCTTCTGGAGCTGTCCGGCACTCAGCTCATAATTCTAACAACAAACAGAGAAACAACTCAGATGTATCAGTGCAGATCAGGAAAAGATGACGAGCAGATGGATGAGCTGGGAGAAAACATTTAAAGCGAAGAAGGAGTAGAAATGTTTTCACACCTGATCAGTGTAGAGCTGAAATAAGGCCAGGTTGGGATCCTCATCAGTGGCTTTCTCCTTGTCTTTGTCACGGATCTAAAAGAGCAAAATTATCTGAGTTATTAGCAGCAGTGTGAAATAGAAGCTCTAAAACTGACAAATTATATAACACAGTCTTTTCAAACCTCAGAAAGATGGTCATCTTCATCATCATCACCTCCAACATCATTACCAACTTCAAAGACGCTGGATGCAGAGGAGAATGTTTAAAAATAGCTTTGATTAAATCCTTTTGTGCAGAGCTTTCATTCTATACAAAGGCTAATTTAGAATGACCGGTTTACATGCTTGTCTTAACATGCATGTGAAATCAACACCATCAAAGCTGAACATTCATCCACCAGCTGCCCTCACATCACATGATGAAGTTACTAGAGAGACCAGTCTTGGCCCAACTATGATTAAACATTAAAACATCTCTCGAGCCTCTGTGGTTTGCTTACAGACCAAATCTGTGAGTGGATGATGAGATCATCTACATGCTCCACAGAACTTACTCCTATCTAGACAGGAACAGCTGTACCATCTTTGAACTCTCATTTAACTGCTACTGACGGAGAAGTTACAGAAGATATCAGTAAACACATCTCACCTCTGTATTTCACAGCCTGGCTGGTTAATAAAGTAAAAACTTCATGTGATATGGTATAGGTTTCTGTTGATAATAAGATAAATTGACTCTATTGTAAGAAAACAGCCATAAAAGACGGTGTTAGATTGTGCCAAGAGTCACTCATATTCAAATATGCCTACTCCAGTCTGCATGCCAAAGTATCCTTGGGAAAAATATTGAACCCAATGTATTCATCTGAGTGTGTTAGATCCATCATTCACTTCCACTTATCCCCTTCAGGGTCACAGGGGGGCTGGAGCCTATCCCAGCTGACATAGGGCGAGAGGCAGAGTACACCCTGTACAGGTCGCCAGCCTGTCGCAGGGCCAACACAGAGAGACAGACAACATCCGCACTCACATTCATGCTCTCAGTCACACCTATGGGCAATTTAGAGTAGCCAATTAACCTAACCCCAGTAAGCGCATGTGTTTGGACTGTGGGAGGAAACCCACACAGACACAGGGAGAACATACAAACTCTACACAGAAAGAGAGGGAGAGGCCCGGGCCAAGGTGGAATCAAACCCAGGCCTTCCAGGTGGTAGTCTAACTGTGAGGCAGCAGTGCTAACCACTGTGCTGCCTGTTAGATGCCATCTGCTGAATGTTAAAATGTTAGATAGAAAGCAGAAAAAATGTATGAATGTTTGTGACTGGGTGAATGCAAATGTGTTCTATAAGGTCCTTTGATTAGTCCATTTAGTCCATTTACCAGTGGGACTAACCCACTGAAACATCAAAGCCAGCCTTTACCTGATCTTAGCGTCAGCTTTGGTGTAGACAGTAAGAACGAAGTCTGCAGTGATGTAGTCTTCCAGGGGGAACAGGATGATCACATACTCTCCAGGGTCCAGATTGTATAGTACGATCAGTTCTCTTTCATTACTATAAACCCGCGTCGCCTCCACAGGACTGTTCCTGCCAACGAAGGAGTTGTCCAGGTGTTGTCGTGGGGTCTGCGAGAAATATGAAGAAACGCATGTGATGAAATGTTGTTATTTGGGTTGTTTAAATGTTGAAACTGCTTTCAGAACATGGGCAAAGTTTCATATATTTATCATTGTTTGTACTTACCCCTGGTGGAATCTGTTAATTGTAAAATGGGAAGAAGAATTACAGTGAACAGTTTTGCAGGGAGAAAAACTTGTCTCCATGGTAACACTAAACAATGAATGTGAAATTCTTTTTATTTATTTATTTATTTATTTTAATCTTGCTAACTCAACCATCCTAATAGGTAACTACTGTCTTAATAGTAATGCCATAGAGTATAATTTTAATTATATTGTTTATTGTCCTTTGTTACTCAGTTGTTGTATTTAATAATTATTTATATTTCAGAGAACATTTCAGAATACGTACTTTATAGATGTCAAGTCCATGAGGAACAATCTTCTTGCGGTACCCCTGGTAAGGTTTCTGTATCAGGGAGAGCAAGATGCTTTTGCTCTTTGGCTCCTTCTTGCCTGTAACACTCACCTGGATTCGATACTGACGGTTTGATGCAAAGGTAGCTGCAGAGAGTGGGAAACATTAACAGTGCTAATTTTTTCTTTCTTTCAGAAATGTGCAGTAATGTTAAGTAAAAAAAAAAAACACGAACGAACTGGGCTCACGGATATCCTCGTTGACAAGTGCGGAGCTGTTTGCTACCCAGCTGCCATCATAAATCATACATTTCCACTGACATGTGAAGTCACCATCAGTAAAGTTAGGGGTCTCAAAGCAGATGAATAAATAACCAAAATAGTAACAGAAGTCTTCCAATTGCATCCTGACAGACAGAAAAATAGAAAGAGATAAAATAAAAAATAAAAAGGCAAGAAAAACATTAAACATCAACCATTCAGATATAAACCTTTGCAAAATACTACATCGAAAATAATCATAGGATTTTAAATTTTATGTTTTATTCTGTGTTCATTCTGCAAGTGATTTATTCATGTGGGACTTTTTATTAAGCTAATTTACCAGAACTCTCCATCTTCATGGTCGAAACACTTTACTTGATCTTCTGGCCTCACTTTGCTCCACGAATCTGACCTGAGAACATGATAAGTTAATAACAAATAAGTTAATAACAGACGTCAACACAGCAAAACAGATCTGTGTATGTATATATATATATATGTGTTTTATGGCAAAGTCTAATCTGGCATTTCTTTCCTTGAAGCTGATGAATGGTTTTCACTGGGCTGAACCCTCTTTTTCTCTTGTAAAATCATCTCTTTCTGGTAGATTTAGCTAATGATGTGCTGAGGGTTTGTCATTGTGTCATTTGGCTGGACTTTCCTAAGTTGCTGTTCTTTAGTACAAAGGATCCTTGACTCAACCACCACTGTTGTGATCTGAGCATGTCTTGGCATCTTTATGTTTTTTTTGTAACAATTTGACTGCTGCTAATGTCCCCACTAGGTCTCTGTTTTGTTTGTTTTTGCTGTTTCGTTTTTGCTGCCCAAAGATGGTCTTTTTCTCTTGTGCTGGGAGCTCAGAGTTTACAACAGCCTCTAAATATAAACCCCAGACATGAAACCATTTCCAGATTTTTTTGTTTATGAAAGAAAAAAGTTGTCCATGAAACAATTTTTGAGTGAGTTATATAAATACATTAAAAAAACCCTAAAACTATAAGTACGATTATAAAAACAATTGTATATTCAAGTTACAGTTTTTTGCCTGAATAATTATCATGAAACTGTAACTTGAATATGTTTTGGTACAGAGCTAAAATAGTAAATATTGCATCATTATCAAAGCCAAATGGACCCAGCCTTGTAACTGTATGTTTGATCAGTTACTTGTCACTCCACTGTCCCTTCCACTCCCTTTCACCATATGGATTCATGACTCGCACCAGCCTGACTTCAAAGCCATTTAAATCCACCTTCAGAAAAAAAATAGCAAAGTGAAAAAATCAGAAATTGGAAATGCTTCTGCATCATTATCACCAAATATTAGTTGATACTGTGGATATTTTGCTGCAATTAAGCTCTGAACAAAACCATTTCGAATGTTGAATACAGGTTTTCAGGTCCAGAATTTACCTCAGTGATACCTGTGATAGAATAGGCATGCGCATCCACCAATCCAGTGTCAGTGTCAGTGGGAAACTGAAAAATAAGATGGACTTTATTGATCGCAGAGTGAAATTTATACGTTTTACATGTTTATTACATTACACAGCTGCTATTTTTATGAGAACTGATGACACATAGCTGTGGGTACAAATGATTTAGCTTAAAAAAAAAGTTTTTTGTTTGTTTGTTTTGTTATTCATTTATGAATGTGGTTGTTACCTCTTTGGGTAGAGTCCCACAGCAAATCAGTGATTTGCAGTCAGTGGCTCTTCTTAGTGTGAGCCAAAGCTCCCCATGATCTGGTGAGTTGGGCTCCTTGAGTGTGTAGGTCTGGTTCACACCTCCAGTGAAATCTTTGCAGGCCTCTGATGGAAACCCAGCACGCATGTCTGCATATGAGCCACATAGTCTGAAGAAGACACACAGAGAAGGAGAAACAATTTTATTTATTTATTTATTTTTATTTTATTTTATTTTTTATTTTAAATATGTGACATTTGTATCACAGATGTGACCCTCTAAACTGTTATATATATGAAAGCATGTGAGTTGGTCACGTACTTGGCATATGCTTTCTCCATCAGAGGAGCCCAAAACTCATTTCCACATTTTGAGCGCACACACAGTAACGTTGTTCCATGTTCATCCATAGTTGTTGGCAGATAATCATCAATGACAACATCTACCCACTTTCCAAACCTCCAGAACTGAAACAGGTAAGAATTAATAACAATACTTATTCTCTGGCTGTTTTGTAAACATATTCTTTAAACACACTTATTAATTCGTTGTTACCCTGAAGTGAAATATTCCTGCATAATTCTCGAAGGATTGTTCCATAGGCACAACTTGTGCCATCATATTTTCTTGAAACGTCCCTGCAGATATTGCAGCCACAAACCAGCAGTTACCTGTTAAAAAGAAGAAAACAAATATTTTTTTTCAAGATGTGCCACCGTTTCTGGTTTCTTTAGCAATAAGCAAGAAAATGTTGCTTACCCAATTGGCCTTGACCAAAGTCAAATCGTGATGTTCCATCTACAATAAAAGCAGGTTTATCCTTCTTATTTTGTTTGTCCAATAACTCCTGGAAAAGACAGAGGAAATAAATCTGATGCTGACAAGCATGTAAAGAATCTGTGTTTCCCTGCTGTACAGAAATAGATATAGTGCATTAAAACGTTAGATTTAGGTGTGTAAGGAAAAAAACATTTTAAGTTATTTTACTCCTGGTCGAAGCCATTTCACGCTATTTGCAACAGCTAAGTCACCCAAAGAACGACTGTTAGGCGGAAACTCCATGTCCAGAAACAGTCCTCCTCTGCCGTGGCAGTAATCTTTGAGCTTAGCAAAGTCTTGATTCTTGAACTTGGCAGGGTTGGAGGGACTTCCCTTGCTGCCATCTTGGTAACGCAAGTTGATGAGAGGAGTTGCAGATTTAGCCATGATGATCGAAGTCTTCAGACAGATTCTGGTACAAGAAGAAAGATAAACTGTTTCAAACTCTAATCTGAAAAGCAAAAGCTTTTGTAGAGACTAACAGATTATTACCTGAGCACAGGCAGCCAGCTGCTGTTTCCTTGCAAGAGAACTACCTTGGAATTGCCAAGTATGATATGTGCAGCACGCAGCCCCTTTCTTATATTCACGCTGTCTTACATAAGTCTGGAGTCCCGCCCCCAAATATGTAGGAGCGCTATAATGAACCCTGTAATGTTTGGAGCCAAATGAGGGGTGATTTACATTTTCAGTTAATACAAGTAAAGTATTGGGTCAGTATTTTTTTACACCCTGACTCAAGTAAGACTTGGCCTTGGCAAGATTTGTTTCACGTTTCATCAGCATGTTTACAGAAAAGGGGTCTTATTTTGCTGAGGTGGTTGTGATAGTTCTGCTATTATGTTCATTTATTCACAATGAGAGACGGAGAAATGAGGAGTTTGTCATTGTTGTACAGTACGTAGATGGCTCAAAGCTGTGAGCATGGTGCCAAAACCTGTCATGTAGCTCATCAATTACTCCTCACACTGCATGTTTAGACCTGACAGATTTCTACTTTTCAGTATTTCTGGTATTTTGATGAAACAGAAATGAACTGAGATGAACTGAACTGAATTGAACATGGCCATTTAAGGATGGGGCTCATTTCCACAGGCAGCCAAATTACTGTGAGCAGATGGGTTTCTAGCATTTCAGTCTTTTAGTCACCTCTCTACACAAAATAGAAAGTTGACATGATCTGTACATAATGAAAATGTGTCTGAGTGTCTTTTCCCAGTAGTGTGTACACAAAGAGTGACTGTCATATTTCTCTGTCTGTGTCTTTTACTTCATTTAAATATGTGATTGTGTTAGGTCAGGTCTGAAGGAAGACATTGCTCTTGTCTTTTCTGCAGTCTTAAGTAAGGCTTGAACTGACCAAGATTTGTTGCTGACAGCTGCCCAAAGCTTTTCCACCACCTATGGAAGAGTCTCATGGTGTTCTGGAGAAAAGGGGAGAGTGGCTGACTGGTGGAGTTGAGCTGGGGGAGTCTGGATTCCCAAAGAATTCAAAAGCCAGTGGGCAGTTCAGAGGCGTCTCACTGCTAAAGGTGGAAGGAAAAATACTTTTCAGCATCTTGTCATGGCGACTGAATTTCTCCTGAGGAACAATTGACACCACAGGTGTCAACTGTAAGGTGGGATCTCTGGAATGCCTGGCTGCCTGGAGCACACAGGGACAGCCACCCAGCTCATCAGAGAGACAAGAGGGGAGAGGAGTCCTTACAGTCTTGTGGTTAGATCTGGCCAACGCCTACAGATCTATACCTCATAGGAAGTGGAAGTGGCCCCCAAGAAACATCATGCCCCCAGCAAAATCAAAAACCTTATCCTGGACTACTATAAAAACTTCCAGATGAGAAACAGTTCGTGGGCTATCATATCTGACTTAAGAAGGGAATTATGACTGGCTGCACCATCTCAGTCATCGTCTTTGCTCCCGGTAGTGGGTGTCTTTTGCAAGGGCTTGGGAAGCTCATCTTATGAGGAAGAATGAGCTTCAAACCATCAAAGTCAAGCTTCTTGGTAATCAAGAAGGGCAATGTTGCGGACAAATTCCAATTTACCATCACTGGAATGCACATTCCCACAGTCGGAGTAGCCAATCGAAAGTCTGGGGAAATTCATTTACCATAGCATAAAAGACAGAGTTGCCATCCAGAAGACCACCAAAGATCTTGACACTTGGCTAATCAAGATCGACAAATTGTGACTACAGGGTCAATTCAAGGCATGGGTGTACTAGCATGCTGTCTTGCCCAAGGTATTGTGGCCCCTACATTTTTTTTTCAGTGTCGTTTGTGGAGACCCTGGAAAAGATGATCAGCAGCTGCCTGTGAAGATGGCTTGGCCTGCTCAGAAGCCTGAACAGCACTGCACTGTATGTCCTACAACTCCCCATCAAAGGTCTCACAGAAGATGTTGTGGTCCTACAAACAAGAGAGAGGACATGCAGTATTGAGAGTCCAGGGACCCAAAGATAGTAGCAGCACAAATTGAGGTCCATACTGGCAGGAAGTGGAGTGCTATGGAAAAACTGCTTGAGGCAGAGGTCCCTAGTTGGCTGGCACATTCTGTGTCACTTTCTAGAGCAAAAAATTTATTTATGAATTTCTTGTTGGTTATGGTATCAACCACAGCTGTTCGCAAATGTCAAGCTCACACTAACTCAAAAGACTGTTTCAGTTAAACAGAAAATGAAACCAGAACAACTTCACATGAAACAACTAACTTCATGTCCTAACAAAGATTTACACAGGCTATCCAGTGCAACTCTGCCCCAGAGTAGAAATAGACATGGAAATGGATATGAATTATTTTAGGTGATTCTGTGTTTCATGTGTTGTATATGATTGATTGATTTTACTGTTGGCTGCAAAACAAATTGCCCCTTGGGGATAATTAAGTTAGTTGATTGATTGATTGATCGATCGATCGATCGATCGATCTGGTGACAAAGGGCAGCCCTGGTGAAAATCAGTCCGTATTGCTGGTAATGTGGACCAAGCTTTTGCTGTGATTGTACAGGGACTGATATAGGGATGGGAATTGACAAGAATTTAGCGATTCTGATTCCATTATCGATATCACTTATCGATTCGATTCCTTATCGATTCTCATATCGATTCTCATTGGGTTAGTGAATAAAATATACCAGAAATGGGTTTGTTTGCATTAACTCTTTTTAATATAAAGTAGAAAAAATTTAAACTGGTTAAAAAAAATAAGAATTCCTCCTTCAAAATTAATTCTATTAATATTTTAACATTTTAACATAAAATACAACTGCAAGGTGTGCGAGAACCAGCCTCTGAGCCAGCCAGACTCTGGCAGTCCTCATCAACTAAATGTTACAGGAGATGGAGATTATTCATACAGCCTAGTGAAAGCAGTTCAGCAAAATAGGGTTGCAACTATCGATTATTCCATTGATTAATGATTGATCTGATTAGAAATACTTTTTCGTATTAACAATCCATCTGCATATTTTAACTTCCATACTGCAGTTTTTTTGGACGGAGCAGCTACAAAGTTCTCTTTTCTTCAGGTTGGCACTTACTGATCAGGCGATTGATGAAGGACCTCCAGCTGTTTCAAAGTAAAGGTTTTAACGTTGGTTACAGGAAAAAGTGCTGCTGCTTTGGATGCGAGAAAAACGTTTCCTTTCGCTCCATCCGAACTCACCGTCTCAGTAATGGCACCGCCTTTTTGTGCTTGCTGCATGTGCACAGACTGCACGTAAAACAGCTGCTGCTGTTATTGAAACACTGTGAACATAATTTTGTAATGCTTTTTATCTTGACGCTTCTGTCTTCACGCTGTTGGATTTATTCCAAACCAAATAAGGCATTTGTGTAATGTAATCACGTAATTGCATTCTCATGTCAGTGGAATCCATAAGCGGAATTGTTAACCAAGCAGACTAACGATTCCGAGGAACTGAATTACTGGGAACTGGTTCTTGCCAGTTCTCGATTCCCATCCCTATACTGAACAGCCCGCAACAATAGGCCAGACACGCAATACTCCAGCAGCACCCTCCACAGGATAACCCAAGTGTTGTGATCAAATGCTTTCTCCAAGTCCAAAAATCACAGGTAGACATAAAGTCCACAAGAGCTGGTCCAGTATTTCGTGACCAGGACAAAAAAACACATTGCTGGTCGTGAATCTGAAATTTGACTAGAGGATGAACCCTCCTTTTCAGCAACCTGGCATAGACCTCCCCAGGGAGACTGAGAAGTGTGATAGTGGCACCACCTCAAAATCTCCATGTGATGTTGCCTACAACAGTCCTACAACACCCAGAGCCTTCAGGAACTCAAGGCACTCATGGCAAATCTCGTCCACCCCAAGGGCTCTGCCAACAAAAAGTTGTTTAACCCCCTCAGTAACCTCACCCCAATGATGAGCGACTTGTCCCCCTCATCCGCAGACTCTGCATCCACTACAGAAGGTGTCTCCCACACCAGGGTTTTTGCTTCGGCCACCACCCAAGCCATGTTCCTCTTGGCCTGCCAGTACCTGTCAGCTGCCTTGGGAGTTCCACAGGCTAACCAAGCTTAATAGGACTCCTTCTTCCACTTGATCGCTCCCTTCACCTTTGGGGATTACCACCATGACACTCACAACCAAAATGCAGCCATAGGTCTGAGCAGCATCCTGGAGGTGTGGAACATGGTCCATTTGGACTCAGTGTTCTTAGCTTCCCTTGCAATTTTATCAAAGTTCTGCTGGAGATGGGAGCTGAAGATCTTGTGGACTGTGGCCTGTGCCCCCGCTCACCCTGCCTATATGTTTAGGTACACCAAGTCTGTACAACATCCTCCCCCACCACCTGATACAACTCATCACCAGGTGGTGATCAGTTAACTGCCCAGCTCTGCTCTTCACCTGAATGCCCAGAATGCCCAGAATATGATCGCAGATCTGATGACACAATTAAAAAATTGATCGTTGACCTCCAATCTAGGGTGTCCTGGTCCCACGTGCACTTATGGACATCCTTATGTTCAAACATGGTGTTCATTATGGACAAGCTAAGGTTTGGACAGAAACACCACACAGGCCTCTGCCCTTGGCCAGGACCTGACACACATTGTACCCAACCCCCTCAACACACTATAGGAGGTCGGGCCCATGTCTCCTCTTCAGGCTGCACCCTGCCAGGCACTTGGGCTGAGGCCCAGCCATCAGACTCTCTCCATCAATCTCCCTCCCCAGACTTGGCTACAAGTTAGGGCCCCAGTAACCATTTCTTGGGTGGAGTAAAAAGTTTCCTGGATCTCTCTTCCACGAATATTGTTGGAATCTCTATTTGCCTGGCCCCTCACCCAGAGCCAATTTGACATAGGAGGCCCTACCAGGAGGCAAAAGCCCCCAGACAACATAGCTCTTGGGATAACTGGGACACAAACCCCTCCACCATGAAAAGGTGGCAATTCATGGAGGAGTTGTATTTCTTTCAGGTTGGGACCGTTAGGATTCCTATACCCTACTAAATAGTTGCTATTATTTCATATTTCCAGCTTATGATGTGTTTACTTAAACCACGGGTGTGTAATCTCTGGTATTTTGGGAAGTTCTTATTTGTATTATTATAACTATGTTTGATGTACAAAGTTTACACTATGAGACTGATTAAACTAAACCAAATGGTGGAGTTGCAATGGAAAATTTGTGTTTCACCTGATTTAACCTCTATGACTGTGTAATAATAAGTCCTTTTTGTATGAGAGACTTTCTTTGTCATAAGATACTGTGAGTATCATTGTTATCAGGCAAGTGCCAACATAACTGTGGGAATCATGCCACCATGGCTGCATGATACGTGCAAAATTCCCACACAGACACACGCACTTAGAACAATAACTTGTAGGGTTGTTACCTTAGAATATAAAGCATCTTGAGGTGACTCTTGGAATTTGGCAGTATATAAATAAAACTGCATTATGTTTATTAAAAAAAATTATGGCAAAGGAACTGCAAGCATTCCACTGATGAGGATAGCCTGTCTTCTTCATTTGATTCATTTCAATTCACTTATTTTTAAATGGTAAATGGATTAGTTCTTATAAAGTGCTTTTCTACTCTAGGTGAGTACTCAAAACGCTTTACACAACACATTTGTAATCACCCATTCAAACCCATTCATACAAGCGCTTCCGTCCACAGCTTCTATCTAACATTCATGCTCCGACGGTTGCATCGGAGAGCAATTTGGGGCTCAGTATCTTGCTCAAGGATACTTTGGCATGCATTCTGGAGCAGCGATGAATCAAACCACCAACCTTTCGATCAGCAGATGACCTGCTCTAGATCCTGAGCCACAGCCAGCCAATATCACACATAGAAGTCCAAAAAGGCATTCATATGTTGTTGGCCCACCCTTTGCAGCTATAACAGCTTCAACTATTCTGGAAAGGATTTCCACAAGTTTTAGGAATGTGTTTATGGGAATTTTTGACAATTCTTCCAGAAGCTCATTTGTGAGGTCAGACACAGAGTCAGAGTCAGGCTCAGAGTCTCAGACTTACTACATCACAGAGGTGTTCTGTCAGGTTGAGGTTAGGAATCTGTGCAGGCCAGTCAAGTTCTTCCACGCCAAAGGACCTGCTTTTTGCACTGGTGTGCAGTCATATCGGAACAAGAAGTAGCCATCCCTAAACTCTCCCTACAAAGTTGGGAGCATGAAACTGTACAAAATGTCTTGCTATGCTGAAACATTAAGAGTTCCTTTCACTGGAAGTAGCAAACAAGATGCAGGTGCAGTAGCCATAGCCTTACTGTGAGAAATTCTCCCAAAGTGGGAAATTCCAGGAAAGTTTGGCAGTGACAATAGAGCAACTTTTGTCAGCACAACTTTGAAACAACTAAGTGACTACCTTGGCTTATCATCCAGCTAGCACCGTGGCAGTGGAAAGAGAAAATGGTTCTTTAAAGTGCAAACTAAGCAAAAGTTGTGCAGATACAGTACTCAGCTTAATGCACATGATAAGGTAAGAGTTAAACATAACCTCAGTCCTTTTGATATTTGTTTGGATGTCCACCAAATATGGCAATAGGTTGTCCTGTTACAGTAGTTACTGATGTGACCCTTTTGAGCATTTTTACACATGATAAACATTCACATGACTCTCCAAACATCATATAATCTTTTAAATTTCTCTTTTCAGTTTGGGACCATTAGGACGCCTATGTCCTACTAAACAGCTGCTGCTATTTCATATTTACAGCTATGAGCTGTTTACTTAAACCCCAGCTGTGTAATTGTATGATTATAGCTATGTTTGATGTTCAAATTTTACACTATCAGAGCGATCTAATCAAAATGGTGAATGGAAAATTTGTGTTTCACCTAATTTAACCTCTATGACTGTGTTGTAAGAAGTTACTTGTCTGAAAAGTGACAAGATAGAAATCAACTAACTGTAAGCCATATTCGAGGTCACAAGATACCATGAGTATCATTGTTACTAGGCAGGTGCCAACATAACAGTGGGACTCATGCCACAATGACTGCATGATACGTGCAAGATTCCACATAAAGACCCCTTCATTTCCTCCTCGACCTGTGCTTCAAGCATTCAGTTAGTGTGACCAGTGGGCGTTGATTCATTTAAACTAACATATTCATCCTGCTGTAACCAGGTTTCTGTAAGGCAGAATAATGTTGAAAAATTATTAACTCATTTACTAACAGGGACTTGGAAGAGAGAGACCTAATGTTTAAAGATCCACATTGAACTATTTTGCTCTTTGGTGCTGTTCAGTTATTTTTCTTCTTGAATTTTTAAGCTGAAATTGTTTTTTGCTGGGCAGCACGGCGGTTAGCACGACTGCCTCATAGTTAGAATAACATCTGGGTATTCTGGGGTTTTGGGGGGTGGGGGAGGAGAAAAGCTGCAGAGAGGCGTGTAAGACTGCAACTTTGTTTTTCTTTCTGTTTGATGTAGAAATTTTACTCTGAGAGTGATACAATCAAAATGGTGGATTTCTAATGGATAATTTGTGTTTCACCTGGTTTAACCTCTATGACTGTCTTCTAAGAAGTTACTTGTATGAAAAGTGTGTGTGAGAAGATAGAAAGCAGCTAACTGTAAGCCGTGTTCAAGGTCATAAGAGCCTCATTGTTATCAGGCAGGTGCCTACATAACCGTGGGAATCATTCCACCAGAGCGACATGATACGTCGCTCTGGTGGAGC
>JASGAU010376363.1:0-17780 GCA_030220045.1 Australoheros facetus
TTAAAGTTAAGCATCATAACTGGATAGTTTTATTCAACATTAATGTCTCACTTAATATAGTTGGAAATTAATCATTAGCTCAGCTGTATTCCTTGATGCTTGTTTTAACAGCTTATTTTTAATAAAGACTTAAAATTAAACCACAAAAAGGAGAAAAAGTTCGTTCTCCGTTTAACCAGCTGCTTTTACACAGCTGTGCTTCGCACTCACGTTGCTAGGCGACATGAGCTACGCAGAGGTGAGGGCAGGCGACGCTGATATGAAGGCTAGCCGCTCACTTCCGGCCTTTGCGGTCTTCGTGGGCTGCGAAGGACGTGGGCCAGGTCCTTCGAAGGATGCGGCCCCTGAATTTGGACACTGTGCGTCGATATAATCTGTATGCCGAGAACTTGTGCACTGAGAAACGTTCCATGGTGCAAAGTGTGTTCCACCCCTAATATATATATATATATATATATTACAGTATTATATATTTCTAATCCAGCAAACATGACTGAAATGCTAACATCATCTCCCTGGTTAAACCTGATTGTGGTACGGTTGCAAAAACTAGGTGGACGAATGATGATGCTGTTTGCAGAATACAAGCCAGACTGTGTCTTGCAAAGTGAGAAATACACATCATATTATTGCAATGAAGGAATTAATGCACAAGGAAAAAAAAAACATCACAGCTAATCTGGTTAGTATTTGGTTTTGAACAGAAGGTCCCAGAACCTGTTCTCCATGTACACAGACTTGTATTAGTGTTTTTAAACTATTTCTGTTTATTTGCATGTAGAATTCTGTCTTATTTGTTTGCATGGTGAACTTATTGTGTCAGACAGTTATAAATATCACTTCTCTGTCCCCGATGTCAGCATCATAAATCCGGGGACGGGACGTGGTGAGTTTGAAATCAGTTAGCTCAGCAGGAAAAGAAAAGGGGCTTGAAAGTGTCCTATCTCAATTTGAGGTCCTTGAACTGTTTATGGGGACTTTTTTCTTTGCGTTCTTTCTGTCAAGTGTTTTGATTGCTAACGCCCGTGACGCCGTGGTTCATTTTCATTTTGGAACTATTTTTCAACCATGACAGTTATTAAAAACCAAAATGTTTGCTGGGAAGCGACCATTTCCCTTTACTTTCAGTCTTTGCTAAGCTAACCGTATCCTGGCTCAAGCTTCATACTTCATATACAGACAATAAAGTGGTATCAATTTCCTCATCTCACTCTTGCTAACAGATAGCAAGAGTTGGGCGGCAGCTCGTCCAGTGACAGGTGTGTGTCTAATCACCCCACAAAGGATTTTTTTGTTTGTTTCCTGCTAATACAAACCTAGCAACTGCACTATATAATTTTATGGCTGTATAAAATCTACATCACCATGTCAGTATTCCTCCCTGCATTCCACACAAACTACATTTGCCTGTACCTGTCGCTCTCCCAGAAGGCACCGCTGGGAACAAGGGAGCGTGGGAGAGCCGTCGGCTGTGACTGACACCCGGTAATTAATCCTGGGAGAAAGAACGGCAGGGGGAGACGGAAGCGCAATGCTCGCACAACCTTCATACAACGTTAGCTCAACATGGCCTCAAAATTCACACTCCTTATGGGAGGAATCCAGGGGGACACTTGGAAAGTTTCTCCTGAAGAAAGTTGGTGATTTCTTTTCCCACCTCTTCTTTTCTCTTCGTTTATGGCCTAGCAATTTGCTCAGAGCCTTATTTCTTTCTTTCCTGCCGCTCCTTCACTTCCATACCCCACCACCCCCTCCCCGCCTTAATCTGTCTTTCTCATTTTTACTCCATTCTCATTCTCCATCTTTCCCCACAGCAAGCTCCCACCCTCCCCACCCCTATCTCTGTCTGTCTCTTTCTATCAGTAATTGTTAGCCTAGTGTTGCGCAGGGCCGAGTTAGAGAGCCGGCTAAATTGGCCAGAGCAACGACCCCACCATTACCATCCGGCTGGGATTCATTCAATGCCCCCCTCGAGTCCTCCACAGTCTGCGCTCATTCCTCGCTCCGTCCCTCCTTCTTCCTCCACAAAACCACCGCTAAGAAAACTGGGGGAAAAATCTGAAAAACACATCAAGGGCCAACAGAAACCCCAAAATAGAGAACAACCCCTTCTTATAACCTGAACACAAGCAGAGCAAGCAGCTCCCACGGGTGTCTGACGCTGGTCCTCATTACTGCTTTGTGTGTGGGTGTATTTATACCCACACACATGGGTATTTTACCTAGGTTTTAATATTGTACACTAAATTGTGTTTGTGTTCAGTGATATTTTCTACTTGATGACTTTATTAAAAAAACAATGAAGCGTATGTGTAGATGGATCTCAGAGCTCCAGTTGCAGAGCAAGATAATTTCTATAGGGGAGGCCAAGCTGAGACTCTTAGACACCATTACTTAGATTGCGGTGGCACAGAAACTGATGTCTCACTTTTATTTTTCTACCTTGTAATTTTTTGGTTGTACACTCTTATCATTTGTTTGTGTAGGCATGACTGCCACAAAAATATACCATGAGAACCAAATATGCATATATAGATTATATAATGTGTTGCATAATTATCTTGTTTAATTACAATTAATTAATTATTAATTAATTACAACAGCTAAAATCTGTGCTTCACAAACTATAATAAAAACAAGCTAGAGTCTGAGTAAAATGGAATAAAAAAAAAAAAGAACATGAACATGAAACATTAATCCCCAAAATGCTCAAAAAAATTGCGAAACTCTCCAAAGATGAAAAGATGGGAGGTAAACCATTTGATTAGTAAGCAGCTTTCGCATTCACCTGTGGCATGCCCGACCAAAAGAAGAGTCAGATGAAAAAGGTGCAGGCACCGAGAGCTCGAACACAGCAGGACTTGTACAATGATGAAACTACACAACATCCAGTTTTAATCATGCTGCATTGCTCGACTGCAAACTAAGAGAGAGAGGAAAAGTGTTTTCAATAACCCATGCAGGCGCGCGCACACACACACACACACACACAGACATGCTCCCCAATTACCAGCGATGCTGGCTCGTTCCTAGCCTGACCTTCAGCAAAGCAAACTGGGAAATGAATTTAAGAGGCTTTTTTTTTTTTCTTCATCTGCTCTGTTTGTGACTCTGAGTGGGTTTTGAGAGAAACAGAGAGAGGGAGAGAGTGAAAACAAAATGTGGATGAGTAGGGATGTATGAGTGACAGCTATAATTACAGAGCTCTAACATGTGGGTGAGATGTAAAAAAAAAAAAAAAATGTACAGGGAAGGAAAACAGCAGTCGACAGACGGGGTGAGAGTTCAAAGATCAAATGCTGACCGGCTGACGAGGCGGGGCAAAGGTCGGTGAGAGAGTCGGGCTAATGTTCAGTTCCTAACCGCCAAGTTAGGAATGTAGCTGGAATGACAAAGCAGGGTCCTATAAAATCAGTCGAGTAATGAGCTTCAACAGCTGTTGCTTGCAGCAGCCGCTGTGAAATGCCGTACTGACTAACAAGACAATGGGGATGACCTCCCAGCTCATCCATTAAAAGAGGGCTAGTAATGCAGTTTATATGAGATGTGGCCAAACAGTGAGGGGATGGTAGATTAGCAGTTAATTATTTTCATTTATGAATACTTGGGGATTTATCAATATTCAGCTCTGCAACTTAACAAGAATTAAAATCAGGTGTATTTGTATTAAAGAATAAACAATACTCAATCAATTATTATTTTTATTTTTTATGTTTTCCAGCACAGATTCTTTGTTGTCGAGCCATATTGTTTTCTTCAGTAATTGTTTTCTTCATAATCAGCAGCGTTGCATTTTTTTCTTCTTCTTGTTTTCCACTTTAATTTCTATATCAGGAAGCTGGACGCCCAGGTGGAGCTTGTTTGCCAAAAACAATCTTACATGTCCTCTTGCAGCACGAAAAACAGCTTTAGAATACGTTTGTAACTCAAATCCAAGCAGTAATCCTTTTTGAAAGGCTAGTCCCTTCTAGTCCCTTATTAAAAAGGGTTAATAAATCAAACAAAAATTAGCACAACATGTGGGCGGAGCTTCTGTGCTCACAACCAGAGCCGTGTGCCTGGATTGACCATATTAGGGACATCTGCTCTTCCTGACATCATACAGAGCCAAGAGTAGAAACAGACCATTTAGAGCAGTCTGAAACCCGAGCTTTTGGCTCGTGGGGTTTATGTGTTTATACTCTGGCCAGATTATTTAAAACCTTGGCCATGTTTAATATGAGCATCCATCATTGTAACAGTACACGCATTTCAGAAAAAGAGGAAAAGCATAATAGGTCCCCTTTAATGGAGTTTTTGTTACAGCTCTACATTGTTGTCTGTCCTTCAAACAAAATACCCATTTCACTCCTTTCTATCGCCACTTTAAATGACGCGTCCAGTGACTGCATAAAAGCTTTTGTGCTCGCTCGCCTGAGTAAATACTTTCAGTGTTTAATGACAGTTGGAAAATCTGTGTAAACTTCGTAGCACTTTGCAGCAAAGATGCAGTCAAAGTTGAACATTTCCCAATATTAAAAATTCCTCACAGCGGACTATCGCTTTGGATCCTGTATAGATACCATGCTAGAGGGAAATAATTAGTTTAGGCACAGGGGGACTTCATCTGCTCTGATTCAGTGAGCTGTTTTGCTGAGTGATGAATCCACGGGAACTTGACAGAAAGGCGAGCCAACTATGAGCTAAGCACCTTAACAGATGTTTTGGTTGTTAAAATTGCTTTATGACACATACTCATTCATATACAAACGTCTCTCGTATGAAAGTATGAATCTTATTATTTTCCCGTGAAATGGGAGCATAGGGATTTGGGCGTTATGTGTCTCTTTCTGTTCACTCCCTGTTTGTGTGTATTTCTACCAGTTTGAACTCCCAGTTCCATGACTCAGAGAGGGAACAAGGTATCATTAGGCAGCAGGATTGCTGGCAATATTTGTTATCGCAGACGTGGTGAGTCAGGGGGTAGGCTTGGAAGGACCAAAATCACCAGCAGTTCACTCATAGGAGGACGGAGGAAAGTGAATACACACACAGAGAAATCTAACACTGAACACCTTCCTCTAGCTTGAGATGCATTCTTGCCTTCTCTTTCTCTCCCTGGTCCCCTTCGCTTTATTTTGCATACATCTGCCCTTGTTTTCCTTTTTCGTTAGCAGCTTCTCACTGTTCACAGTCTGGTAGACTGAATCTGGGATGCAGTGGTTTTTACCCTCATTAGTACTATGTCACTGTAACCGATGACTAAGTACCACCTGAGTTCAAAAGATACTTAGTAAACCAGCATACACCTTTTTGATGCTTGCACAGAATGATTGTCTGTGTGTATATATGTGTGTGTGTGTGTGTGTGATGGTGAGGCCGTGGCAATGCATGCCTTAGCGAGCGACAGCATCAATACCCGTGTTTTGGTGAAGGCAGTCGTTCTCTGTGTGTGTGTTGGGTTCTTTTCCAAAACAGTGTTTGGTTGTGTCTATTTTTGGCTGTTCAGAAAAATCACTGCAAACCACAGCCTGTCATGGCCTACTGGTAATATAACTGTGTGTCATGAAAGTAACATGCGGGTGTACTTACGGGTGCAGGGCATGGATGCCGGGTCTGTTTCAGAGCGGAAGTATCCCTTGTCGCAGGCACAGGAGGTGGAGCCTTCCCTGACAGAGTAACTGTGGAGAGGACACTTGGAACAGGCGCCGTCGGTGGCCAGAGCACGGAAGTAACCAATCTTACAAGCTGAAAAGATAACAAAGACACAGAGGAAATCAGGTTTGGTTAGATGGGATATTGGTCACCATGCATATCTGGTCAACATGAAATACATGTATATCACCTAAGTACTTTTATACTAGACGGGAAAGTTCTAGAAGTTAGACTTAGAACCTGGAAGGCTCTGTATAATAAAATGATTTTAGCTGTATGCCGCTGTCCTCACAGAAAAATTGCAGCTAAAACTCATTGAAAGGATTTTTTGGAGGGTTTTGCTCATAAATCAAAGTATGAAACAAAAAATTTTGATCTAATAACTGTGCTAGATTGAAAGTGAGAGGAACGCCAAAGTTTTTACAGTCCACAACATCTCTACCCACAGTATGGACTGCAGTATATCAAATACATCCAGTTCCAGCTAAGACATTTCACTTATGCAAACTTCTTGGGATTACAGGAAAATATCAACATCAGCCAGGAACTATGAATGAATGCGATATAAAAGATATTTCACGAAAAGGAAAAATAATGCCTGGAAAGCCTTCCAATAGTTACTGAGATATTTTAGTCCAAACCGAAGTGGTTGAATACAACAAAAACACCAACAGTTAACACATGCAGCTGCCTAGGGTTTTGTACCCTCTATACACAGCAAATAAATGCGGACAATCTGAAGCCAGTGATCATGATTTTTACCACTGAAAGGCTTCTGATTTTGTAGTTATTGAGCAGAGAGAAGACTTTGGTTGCATGCAAGTAAATAGCCTGTGTGCCAAAGAGCGACTGAATTTGCTGAAATGCAATCTTGAAACCGCATCTCTCTCTATATAGACTTTTTTCATTTCAAATTTATCTGTATTCATAAACAATGACTGGCACACAGAACAGGATCAGATATCCCTTAGCTACATACATCAAAAACCACTAAAAATTGTTTAGTTTTTTTGTCCCCAGAGGCTAAATTAGTAGACTCGGCAGTAGGTTCCTAGATAGAAGTTCTATGCATTGAACTCAAAATTTATCTGTATTTTATCCAACTGAAGAGAATAAGCGAATGCTGTGAGCTCGACCAATTCCCCCCAATTAGCAACAGAGAACAACATGTTGCCTAGAGGCCCCTACTCCTTTCACCAATCCCTTCACCTCCCTTTGTCTTCATCTATCTACTTCAGTGCTTTCTCGCTCTTCACCTTTCTCACAAGTCTGCGTTCCATTACCAGAAACAACAGAAGAGGGGGAAAGGGTGCTATTTCCTCTAACAAAAAAAGAGAAGATCAAATAACCAGTCTCTCTCTCACAAATTTAGGCTGGCAAGATGGGGAGCTGCAATGAAACCAGAGCCGGTGGCATTTCAGACCATTTAACAAACAAATGCCACCACACTTGGCACACCAGGAGCTCTGTCACTCTCACAAGGCCGTTTTCACACTGCCCGGGCCTAACATAGACACACACACACACACACATAGACACACACACCTCGGCCTGAGATGGTAACCTAAGTGACACTTTTCCTACTTTTGGCGACAGTGTTCGCCTTCCTCTTGAGTGACAGTTTGATTGGAGAGCTCGCCTTTCAAGGAGTTTCTCCTTCCTCTATCCGTTTCTGTAATGGTTGGGGAAACGTAGCAGGGTTATATTTCACCCCCTGAGCGCTGAACCAGAAAGACGAGGACAAAAGAACAATTCTCCAAGAGGCGCGGCGCAGACAGTCGCAACACCGATTGGACCAAATAACCTGTCAGTCAGTGAGCCAGCTGTGTGCTTGGCAGTGGGCAACGAATGGTATGGAGGCCAGAGGGTTGTGGTTTGGGTTTTGTTAGAATGGAATACGTGAGTGTCTGTCTATCTTGTTATGGTGTAAAAAATAACCCCAATGAAGACAGATGGGTAAACTCATACCCAATATAAGTCAGATAATTACACACTCACAGTCTGCAGGGGTAAAGCAATCTCCCCTCGTCTTCGCAAGCTCATGCACAGCCCAGATCTCAACGTACATTTGAAAGGCATCTGGACTTTGACGCCACAGTCATAAATATATCGAGGAAACCTGCATATAGTCACATAAACAAACTTTAATGCTTTCACCACACCAGAAATCAAATCAGTATCTATCCACATACACCACAGCAAGAAGGAAGCTGGGCTTCCAATGAAAACACACATTCCACCGCCGACAGCCGACATGCTCGCACATACAAACAGCAGAGGAAATCCACAAACCCCCTAAAATATTGGGAAATCCCTCTCTTGGAGGGGTAATAAAGTCAGGCTCTTGAGCCGGCAGACTCTCCTCCCTGGCTGCTGGATTAGCATAGCGTGGCGTTAACAGAGCCAGGCTAGCTGCTACCTGCTGAGCCATTCTTTGCCCAGTCCCATTCACTCAATCAGGCCTAAATCCCTGTCACTTTGCTCGCTAGCACTAAGCTAAGGGCCTCATTGACTGTAGCCTGCAGGGGTGCGTGAAGCCTCCGTTTCTTATCTTCACACTAGTAAAAAAAAAATTGAGGAGATTAGTTGGGAGGTGCTTTGTCTTATCACTCTATCTCTAAAGAAATCCTTCAACACCAAGCCTCATCAGTAGAAACAGGAGGACACTGGGATATGTGGGTTTTGTTCAAGAGGTTGTGACCGCTTCAGGTGACAAAACACAAAGTCAGGGTTTGTACATGTGCGCTGACCAGGAAAGTGTCCAGAGTTGAGAGCGGGGTCAAGCAGCTGTTTGAGACGGTGCCCCTATGCTAAAAGCTGGAGGGAGAGTTAATTGAGTCCCATGCTTCACAGCCTTTGGGTCTGAGCCTCTTTAAAAGTCTAAAGACACAGTCTAAGAGCAGCCTACCTCAAACTGTGCACAGTTGATGAGGTTTTTTTTTTTTTTTTGCCCGTCAATTATTAAGCTGTCCCAAGCTGACCCTCACAGGCTGTCCCAGAATTCTTTGCACAACTCCAAATCCCTGTTTTGCCGTAGACATGCTCTGGCATCTTCATCTGTGGTTTGAAAGTCGGGATTTCAGAACTTGTGTTTGAAAATGTGATGTCAACATATCGGGGCTTGTTTATAGCAGTAACTGCCCTGCAGAAGGAATGGCTGGAAGAAAAGAGAGGCTGATATCCAAGTAAAGCTGGGGAATTTGCTTCCTATTAGGAGTGCGAGTTTGTGTGTGTGTGTGTGTGAGGAAAGAGACCACAATAGTGGGTGGTCCAAGAGACCGTGGCTTCAGAGAGGAATCTCCCTTAAGACTTGCTGGATTTATCACTGTCCGGGCCAGCCGTGGCAAACTTATACAGACGCAAATAGAGGCGCGCACGAACACATGTGTATTTAGTTTTAATGGGATCTGAGCTGAGAAGCCCTCATCATATCCTCTCACACAGCCCTCGAAAGTCTAACCCAGTTTTTCCACACTATCTTTTTTTTAATGTGTCCTTTATCGCTCCTGTTTTTCTCTAATTCTGCTTCTTTCTTTTTTCTTTTTTTTTTTTAACATATTTTTTTTACTTTCTCTGCCCTCCGTCTCTCTCTCTCCCCCGCTCTCGGAGGCTTTCTCTCAGCAAGCCTCCTTTCAGACAGAGAGGGGTTTGTCAGGTGCCAAATCCCTGAGCTGAGAGATCAAAGGCAGACAAAGAGACTGGTGACTTACTGTTCTATTCTGGAAAGGCAAAAAATGGAATCCCTCATAGACCGGGACATCACATTCTTCCTCTTTTCTACCCCAGCAGCTCTTTCACTCATTCAATCCTCCTCTCTAGCTTTAGTCTTTTTCCCTTTTGTCATTCTTTCCCCTGCCCCATCCCTGTTGTCTCTGAGCTAAAGCACGTTTGGAGGAAAGGGGACAAGAGGGTGGAGGGAGTGAGTTGTGAGAGTTAATGAGTAGTTTTGTCTGTGCAGTAGGGGATTCTACTGGCTGATTTAGTTTAGCGGAGGGGGGAAAGGGGACCATCGATGCGGCCATCTGTAAAAAATAGGAGTGTACAAAAGCTAACGATACAATGATAGCTACCCACAGGCGAGCCAACTAAAACCCAGCTAAGTTTTCCTCTGAGTGGCAGCAACCCACACAACCAGGCTTTGAACAGCAATAGATGCCGCCAAATAAATCCACATCTACCCACACACCCACCTACTGCAGCCCACCTTGAGTGACCCGCATGCTAAGCCTGATAGGCAAGCTATTCTGCAGTCTACACAACAAAGTAACCAATACACTGGGGAATGAAAGCATGAGAGCAAACTTGCACTACAATAAGCATCCAAAAACCCCGGGAATGTAACACCCAGCGCACGGCGCACAATAACCAGGCCTGCCCAGGCAGAACAATTGCCTCTCTTGTAATCAAAAAAAGGGAGAATTAAGTTCAAACTACTGCCTTTCCCCTGCTTTCAAAGCTGCGCTTTATCTTCTATGGGTGATGAAAACTCAGTCACTCTTTTTTAGTCATAACAGACAGTGAGCGCTCTTCAGAGGAGCAGTCGGAGGCATCCTCACAAAGCCACTCTTTCAAAAAACGAAGCGATCAGCTTTCAGGACCTGAGGGCAAGGAGAGTCTCGCCTTCTCCTGCACCTTGAGGAGCCAACGATCTCTATTCAACCTGCCTTTTTGCCTTATCCCCCTGCCTTTGTGTGTTTTCGATCTCTTCTTTTCCTCCCTGTGGAAGGCAAGTTGCTCAGGTGAGACTCCTGATAAAAAAGATTATGATTCCAGTAGTGCTTTTTTTTAGGCCCCCAGCTACGCTCACAAGCTGGACATATATATATATACTCCCCAAACTAACATGAAGGTATACAATAAAAGAGCCTCCATATCAACACACCTGAGCCAGTGGCATATTAGCAGGGCTAACTAGCTGCTGATCGTTGGCATCTGTCCCTGGAACAGCAGGAGAGTGGAGCAGGTTAACTCATTAATTCCGTCACTCTGGGTTATTAATTACCTCCGGCCCTGACAGCGACGCAGAGTCACACGGCCAGCGAAACACATCAGCGTGATGGATGAGGGACACACGGCCACCGAAACTGATCACCATGATTGATGACATACACTCGACACACATCTTGACCTTGACCTGGCAGGGGAAAAGGGGTCCTATATTAGCTGTACTATCCTTTAAAATGCAAAACCGAAAAAGTCGGGGAGCGACATCTGGGTCGACATCCTCACTAGTGTTAATGAAGGCTTCAAACAAAAGCCATCAAGGCTAACAACGTTAATAAGACTCAAGCCAACCTTGCTGACAATCACTGCAGCTTTGCTAACGGTGGCCAGTGCCAGCGAGTGCGAGGGTTGCCAGCAGTTTGCCTGTCAAAGGCCAGATGATTTATAACTGTATTTTCAGCCGCACCAATCCATCACACGGGAGCCACCCAAGACGCTGCCCTAATTAAAATGTCTATATCTGACATATAGGAGCACCAGTCAAAGAACCAGATGAGCAAAACACGTTGTAAAAAGGAGAACTATAGCAAAAGAAGACCATGAGCACAGCAGTTATACCTGTAAAACAAACTGTTCCCTCGTGCTGATTTCTTGGCCTTTTGTCCAAATTCAACACCAAACCAAAATTTTTTTAATCTGCAGCATTTCCACAAATCAGTACTGATTTTTTGCAGACACTGTGGAAGACATCTGACAGGCCAGCTATGGACAATACCACAGACTGCATATAAAATATGAACGCAGCCAAAGTGACGCCACCCTTTGGTTTTGGAGTCCGTTGTGTTTTTGGAGCCAAAAGTGTTGAAATTTGGACAAGAGGATGGGGTGCTAGGTTATTGATTCCTCCTAGCAAGTTTGGTTAAGCTGCATCTATAAAGTGTATGGGTTCAACACACATATCTGCTAATTGGTGCTAAGTAACAGACTAATAAAATACTAGAACTACACAAACTACTTGGATGGTCTGTACCACACAGCAAGTCATATTATTTGTCAAATAACTTTAATAAAAATGCTCCAAAATACACGAACACCACAAACAACAGTTGAGACGCCCAGTTAGTGAAGGTGAGGCCTAGCAACCAACAACAGCTCACCGTGTACACCTGTCAAACAGGGGCATGTACCTTTAAATCTTAACAGTATTCAAATGGATCTGTTATAAAAAAAAAGAAACTGAACCTGATTTTGAATGAAGAAACTAAATCTGGCTGTAAATATGCTTTTTGAACATGGGTATCCGCTGGGACCGACTCACTTCTGGAACCAACCTCAAACAGTGACATGTTGGCTTCATTTTTCATCCCCAGAGGTTGCTGCTTGGATAATACAAAGACTAATGGAACAAGTTCCTGCTTCATTATAGAGCAAAGAGTTCAATGTGGTGCCACCTATACTGTAAAAAAAAAAAAAAAGCAATATTGTTCTGAAGACTTCCTGTACACCAAAGGCTCAGCGTTCTTATTGACACGTAGGCCTCAACTTCCTCCCTAATTCCTGTAGGTTCGCCTTAAGAAGGAATATTAGTACAATGGTTATATCGCAAAAATCTAAAGTATTCCACCCAGTCACTTCAGAAGGCACAATACCCCTCTTTAAAGAATGAGACAGAAAGTCCTGAAGGTAAATGTAAGGAAAAGAATGAGGCACAAAAAAACCCAAAACGTACAAGGGGAAAGGGTGCGAATCAAAACGTACATAAAGCAGAAATTGTTGGAACTTTGAAATGAATGGAGAAAAGCTGCGAGATGGACAGAAGAGGAAAAGAGGTGCAGGCAAACAGATCCATCTTTGTCTGCTGAAACACTATTTGACTTGGCTGTGTTGGGTGGGGGCCACTCAGATTCCACTTTTGCGCCCATGCCAGGTCCACAAGGATGGCACCACCCAAAGCCGGGCATCGTGCCAACTGACTAAGGACCTTTTGTGACCTAAGATTCACACAGCAGGTGGCCAATGGGCTATAATTCAAGGCAAACAGTGATACATGCACAAACTGAGGCGTGCAAACTTCTGCGCACCTGCAAACCCTCAGGTATGAACACAAAAGCCCTTCAAACGCCCTCTGGAGTATGCAGATTCACTTTGCAATGCCATGCATGCATGCAAATACACACAGAGATGCACATATCAACCCAACAGGCTTTGTGTAAGCAGGTTAAGCATGGGCACAGCAGCACAGCAGGGACCAGGGGAGGTAAACAAACACAGTCATGGCATTGTCTTGGTCCAATGTCCTCAAGGTCTCCAGGGGGATAGTGTCTCATGTTGGATGTGTGTGCTTAGCATACTTTCCTGACATTGTTTACAATGAAAAGAGAGCCGCATTTCAATTCAGTTATGAAAAAAATAATAGGTAGATAGGTGGGAGGTGGGAGGAGTATGCTAATGTTGTTGATGTGTGAGGGGACACTCGCATGGGCGCACACACCGCTAAACAATTGGGAGAGTTTAACTATTCTGCTCGCGGTGAGTCAAGGAGAATGAGGCAGGATGTGTGAGGAGAACACACACTAAGAATAGGTGAAGGGGAAGCGATAGGGAAGTGGTCTCAATGGGGCCTCACAGCCAATTCTGTAAACAAGCGTAAGCCACTTGTGACACTGTCGTACAAATACACAACAAATCACCGCACAGCCGCGCAGTGACACATGCTCAATGCGCAGTTTGTTCACTCGCATATCAATATTTCTTTTTCTTACACAGTGCACAATACGTCATACACATTCTAAAGCTGGGAAATATATTAACATCATGAGCTTTCTGTGCAAAATGAGAAAAAATATCACGACAGCTAAACAAAGGACAATCTACTTATGTCAGCTAAATATATACATCACACACCGAGAAGCTTGCAAAGACTTTTGAGCGGCTCGAATAAGTAGGAAGGTAAATGTAGGGATGGATAATAAATACTCAAGTCAGTAAGATTGATGCAATAACTAAGCTAAAATGTGCCATTATCTTTAACTCATGTGTATGACGTTGATACGGGTTTAAATTATTGACAGGTATCGCAAGACTGAGATACGAGTACTTTTGATTTACACAATAATGTCATAGCTTTTGCTCACAGTGCAACTCTAAATGTTCCTTCTATGTGCTAACTCTGTTTGGAACCAGCTGCAACATCAACTAAATCTCAGCAGCTGGTCTCACTTAATGAATTTAGGTGATTTGGATGTGGATGAAGTAACATCTGGCTGTAAATGTTATGCCTTTATGGCTTCATTCTTTATTTTGTGTATATGTGTAAGAATAATGTGTATATCTTCTTGTAGGTATTGTTCTGTAACCACTGCTGACTCTCGTGGCCATGGCACGTTTGCTAAGAAACTCAAGCATCTTATCTCCTGGTTAAATAAAGCTTAAATTAAAATTTTTCAAAAAGCCCATAAGTCCACCCTCTCTGGCCTGCTTACCACAGGTGTGTAACCTCAGGTGGATACATTGCAACTGGAAAATAGTTAGAGTATGATGTAATTACCACATTTTGCAAATAGCTCAAAGGAAAAATAAACCTTAATCTTCATCATATGTATTCTGATATCCAGATAAATATGAAAGCAGAATGTCTTTTCATGCAAAACAGATGCTTTGTTTAATCTTCAGTTACTGCAGAAGAAAAAGGGGTCCGACCCACTACACTTGGATCATTAAAAATGGCTCCATAATGACAAATAAATAAAAAAATTTTACACCAAGCTTAAATGTAAGTTTAGATGACTCTACTGCAACCCTGTAGTAAATCAGACACACTCCACCACATACATATGTGACATACAGTTTGTCAAATGAAAGTGCGCACACATCTGTCAACGCTTAAGCTTGCACATGCAAAACTTAAATTGCGTCGTTGTCTGCGGTCTCGGGGGCAAGTTTAACATCAACCTTGACGGTTTCTCAGAAGCAGCTCGGTGGAGAGGCTGGAAAGGGTCGACTTGCGGGTGAAAAAGGGAGGTATTTTTAGGTTGTTTGTTTAGGTAATCTACTTGTAGCTCCCAGACGACAGCCTGTCTGGGGCCTCAAAACACCTTCTATTGTGCGTGTGTGTGCGCGTAAGGGTGTGTGTCCCTGGGAATGCTGCGCTGCCATTGTGTCTCTGCGCCAGGGGACACGTTGTAGGTGCAGTTTTATGCTCTAGGTGTGTGTGTATTTCTGAGCGTGCACGCGCACACAGGTTACATAAAAACTTTCCTGGGTCACTAGCTCTTCAACAGCTCATGTCAGCCCAGTGACGGCCTGCTGGTCTCCACTGCGGCTGTCACTGCCTTGCCCTTTGACCTCGCCTGGTGTCACTCAGGCCTCACTCCCTCCAGACCACTTTCCCCTCTCTCTCTCGAAACAGAATCGAGGTCATTGCCATCATGGAAAATACACCCCCTCATCCTCCACTCACCCCCAAGTTTTGAAACTGTCCTGTTCAGGTAGTGTGTACATTCCTAAGCTGGTAGTGTATGTGTGGTCAGTAGCTGGATGCATACATTGCCCTGCCTAACCCCAGGCTAGTTAAACCTCTCTGGCCTTGCGGGCAGAGTGGATCGGTGGTGGGGGGCGGTAGGGTACAGGGTCTGTAACAGGAGCCCCCGATTAATGGCTGCTGCTCAGACAAGGTTACTCTGCTAATGTGTTTTAGCCTTTAGCTTTGATGTGACAACAGACACGCAGGCCCAGTGACGATGTGGGAGAGGCAAACAAAGGGATGTGAGGGTGAAATGCACAGCGAGCTTTGAAGTAAGTGTGTGGGCACCGCTGGAAGAGGGCCACAGTCGAGCCTCTGAGTCATGTTTTGCATTCCTCTGATTCTTTGCTTTCTTTTACTGGAAGCGTATCTACAGCTTTTTCTACCTTTCCTTATCTCTTCTCATCGTTACGATTTGTCATCACTTAAGTTGATGTTCCACACTTGGCAGCTTTGCTGATTATGAAAGCAGCGCCACTGCCTCGCAAAGCTGCCAAAAATGTGTTCATAACCTCCTTTATTCTCTTGCTTAATGCTGTCAATACTGTATCTCAACCAAGCTGCAACCTCCAGGGCTGAAGAATACAGCCAAGAAGTGGAAGCGCCAAAACCTGCAATTCCTGTTGTGGCCATTTGAGGCTGGTTCCAAAACGGAGCCAATCCCCAAAGACTCCCATGCTAGAAAGCTCCAAAAAAATCCCAACATGATGGCAGCCAAAATGCTTAAGTTGAGGTTTGAAAATACAGAGTCCAGAAATGAATGGGTAATGCCATGGTGCTAATATAACACACCAAATCAGGATGTGCGTGTGTGTGTGTGTGTTTACCACAGTAGGAGCTAGTTTTCTTTGACAAGGAGAATAGCTCTGCTGTCTTGACCTCTATCTGCACTCTTTAAAGGGTCACTTCACTCATGTTCCCTGCAGTCCCAATGAAAACAGTTCAAAGTCAGGTGAACCAGCTCTGCAATACGCACAGGTGATATTGACTGTAATATCTACCGCAGCTGCCAGAGGTCATGACACGACTACACCATGCTTGTTCAAAGAGCGATCACCGTCTGTACCCTTAACACCCCCCACCCCACCCCACCCATTTCACCTTTCACATCTCCAGCCATTTATCAGGGCCACTAGACAGGAATCAATTCATCTTCCTTTCCCCTTTATTCTCTTACACACACACACACACACACTCCTTCTGTCAAACAAATGCACTTTTCTGGTGCCCTTGTTTGATTTCAATCGCTTCCTTTGCTCTTAATCTTGATCCTATCTGTCCCTCTCGATTTTCTCTCGCCTCCTCTTTTTTTCTTCCCCACCCATACCTCCATGATATGAGTCTTCAAGGGATTGTGCTGCCCCCCCCCCCTCCCTTCTAGCAGTATTTGACAACTTGCTGCATATCAGGAAGGATCAAGGCTTCTAATCCCAGAGATGTGCCCTGCCACGGACACACCTCTGCCTCTGGCTGGAGATCAGCAACTTTGGGTCCACCAGCGCAGTGAGAGCTCCGCATCCCCAAATTACATTTCAGCTCTCCCGCACAGAGGTTACACGTCAGAGGCAGCCCAATGGTGTGTTTGATACACATGTAAGTTGACATTTTTGTGTGCATACACATCAACGCACCTGTTCTCAACCTTCTGGGGTGAGATGAAAAATATAGGTGCATGTATGCTGTAGAGTTTTATGTAAAACGGCAATAGGTGTTTTACGAGTTACATGAGAGGGAAAGTGTCACACACCATCTATATGAATATAAAGCTGCAGCTAGCAGACAGTAAGCTTAGCAGAACTTGAGCATAGACTACATGTGTTATGTGGTGGGCTGTTTTTTTTCACGAGCAGCATCAACTGTACAAAAATAGTGAACACAGACATGATCCACTGGGGTGTGGACTACCAATCAGAAAGTTTGGTATTTTATCATTGCTTGAAGTGACCATATTTGGATGAAAGGGAGGAATACTACCTTATTACATAATTTAATTACATTTTATTTGTATAGTGGCAAATATAATGCCAATTCCCCAAAACAGTCACCTCAAGGCGCTTTATACTGTAAGGTAAAGACCCTACAATAATACAGAGCAAACCCCAAAAATCAAATAACTCCCTATGAGCAAGCATTTGGTGATAGCAGGAAAGAAAAACTCCCTTTAACAGGAAGAAACCTCTGGCAACCAGACTCAGGGAGGGGCAGCCATCTGCCGCGACCTGTTGGGGGTGAGGGGAAAAGAAGAGCGCAATGATAGCTATCTCTGTGGGGGTGCACTGCTTACATAAAACTAAAAATTCCAGAATTTCTCACAAAAACAGATTTCTTGGACAGAAGACTGGGTTACTGGCCCCATAAATGCGACACATATGCACCAAAAGGCTCCAGCAGCAAAAGAATCCTGTTCAGTTATTCAGATTAGCGGAGGTGAAGGCTAGCAGAAAGCTCGCGGCTATAGCTGCCTGTGTCGCCACCCTTAATCTTGCATAACGTTAAGCCTTAATACAATCTGAACAGACAAGTTTTAAAAATAAGTCAGGCTTAGTAAGGTTGTTATGAAGGGATAAATTAGCTATACAGTGAACCCTCGCTATATCGCGGTTCACCTTTCACGGTCTCTCTGCTTCACGGATTTGCATCGTGCACTGTGTTCTGCATTCTGATTGGCTAAACAGTCTCT
>JASGAU010376367.1:0-17718 GCA_030220045.1 Australoheros facetus
TAAGTTTATTTTATATCAGCCAGTGGCATGGCAGCAACTCATTCAAGCATGTAGACATGGTCAACATGACCTGCTGAACTTCAACCTGAGAATTAGAATGGAGAAGAAAGGTGACTTAAGTAATTTTGAATGTGGCATGGTTGTTTGTGGCAGATAAGAAACTGCTGATCTGTTGGGATTTTCCCACACAACCATCTTTAGGGTTTACAGAGAATGGTCTGAAAAAGAGAAAATATCCAGTGATCAGCAGTTCTCTGGGCAACAATGCCTTCTTGAAGCCAGAGGACAGAGGAGAATGGCCAGACTGCTTTCAGCTGATAGGAAGGTCACAATAACACAAATAGCCTCTTATTAGAAGTAAGGCATGCAGAAGAGCATCTCTGATTGCACAACATGCAAACCTTGAAGCAGATGGGTTACAGCAGCAGCTGCCACTCCTGTCAGCTAAGAACAGGAAACTGAGGCTACAGTTCACACAGGCTCACCAAAATTAGACAACAGAAGATTGGAAAAATGTTCCCTGGTCTGATGAGTCTCAATTATTTCTTCTCTGACATTCAGATAATAGGGTCAGCATTTGGCATTAACGGCATGAAAGCATGGATCCATCCTGCCTTGCATCAACAGCTCAGGCCTTACTACCAACTGAGCATCATTCGAATGCTACAGCCTACCTGAGGAATACTGCTGAACATGGCCATTTTTTTATGACCACAGTGTACCCATCTTCTCATGACTGCCTCCAGCACGTTAACTCTCCATGTCATAATGCTCAAATCATCTCAAACTGGTTTCTTGAACATAATAAGCGAGTTCACTGCACTCAAGTGGCCTCCACAGTCACCAGATCTCAATCCAACAGACCACCTTTGGGCTGTGGTGGACTGATAAGATAAGATTAAATGAAATGAAAATTTGTACAATAACAGCAGCAGATAGTAAACTATTATCTTTGTATCTTTTGTGCATAACTTTATATTTGTACCTCACTTTTTAAAATGATGTTGCATAAACCAGGATTTCATTATGTATAATAATAATTTAAAAAAAACTTCACGGCATGTACTGTACCAGAAATTAGTTACAAAATTTGCAATATGTTTAAGTCAAGGGAAAACAATCATCCTTATGCACTTAATAAAATGAATGTTGCGCCCTTCAATCTCTAAGCTTTATGAGTAAAAATTTGAAGTATTTTTCTTTTACTTAAGCCCTTCGGTACCTTAATTGTCAAAATTAGTCTTATTTATTTGTCTCTTTTAAATTATTTCTCAAACTATTCAGTTTTTCCTATAAATGTGTGCATTATTATTCCATCCATCCATTCGCTTCCGCTCATCCTGTTCAGGGTCGCGGGGGGGCTGGAGCCTATCCCAGCTGTCATAGGGCGAGAGGCGGCATTATTATTATTATTATTATTATTATTATTATTATTATTGGATGGATGATGATGGGTGGATGGATGGATTAATCATAATTGTTGAAAATTTGTCGGTTACCATAGGAACTCGGCTATTACAGGGAAAAAAAAAGACACTCCTTCACAGCCAATCATAAGGCAACCTGCTCAGCACGTGACTCTACCCAAGCGACGCAGAACTCTCTCACGCCGGAAGTTGGCAGGCTGATCGTGATTCATGACACACGAAAGTCACCGGTAAATAATGAGACCTAAGTGAGACCTAAGATAGGACGTCCTGTAATTCTATTAGACAGCTGAATATAAACATGAGTTAAAGGTAGCTGATTCACTTTTACTGTTACAACAGCCCAGTCTTTACTGCTGCGCCAGTAGTTTGTTAGGGCGCTAACTGCCAAAAGCGTTTCGCAGCTAACCGTCAACCCACCCGTCATTTATTGACCTCTGGATACAGAAGTGGTTTCTGTCCAGCTTTTACATCATTTTGGGAACAGTTTACAGATGGCACGGAGTCTAGGACGAATATTCAGGGGCTTTCAGAGCCTCGGTTCACTTGCATTCATGAAGTCGGAACTCAGCAATCCTTCTGTCAACCTTTCATTGAAGAGCGTGGTGGTAGGTAGATCTGTGAGCTGTGTTTTATTAATGGGTCTCCAGGCTGTTTGTGATTTGTTTGCTGTCGGTGGCTTCATGCTCTTCTCCCTCCTGCCAGATGTTTCTCCAGTGTTGCGACTGCACTTTCCCACAGCTAAATAAAGGACAAATACGTCAGAGCTTAAAAGCCACGTGGCCAGCATGATAGTTTATTAGTCTGCGACACACAAAAAAACAAACAAAAACCTGGTAGGTTAATAAAAACACACTCCGTATCTAAGATGATTATAAGATTAAAAACTACAACTTAAAACAGTAAGCCAGACCTCTACAGCACTACCACAAAATCAAGCCTAAGCATACCTGATAACATAAGAAGTACTTTATTTATCCAAGATTTGGGAAAATATTTTGTAAAAGCAATTAAAAATGAAATGTAATGTAACAAAGATAAAATAAATAAATAACAAGAATGTTATATAGCTAGATATACATACAGCCATGTGAAGAAGAAAATTTTCAGAGGACTCCATCCTCTGAAAATCTAATTACACCCTTACTATTTCCATAGGAATTTAGAATTTGAGTTTTAGTATTTGATTTTATTTGAGTTAAAATGTATAAAATCATAATAACTTCCACACTTACACCAAGGCAAATAAAAAAAGGTGCGGGAAGAAGAAAATAAGGTTTTTTACAATAGCGGAATGCCTCTCTGCATACTTGCAAATGTACCTATGCACATCAACACACAAGCATATAAACAGAGTTAGGAGGGTAAGTAGTAGCCAGCTGCTGCTAATCGAATACACTTGATTCACTGATAATCAGCAAGTGGGACCACCTCTATAAAAGCATACGTTTTGGCAGTTTGCTGGTTTGGAGCATTCAGTTGTGTATGCCACCATCTTTCCAGGAGTGGACATCCCAGCAAATTCAACCAAACGCTCAGACTGTGCAGTGCTCAGAGAAACTGCAAAACAACAGAGAGCTACATCTCAGATTCTACAGGCCTCAGTTAGCATGTTAAATTTTAAAGTACACAGTACAATTAAAAAAACAAAACAACAACCACAGAATAGAGTATCAGCACAAATACTTTAAATCAACAGTCAAGAATGGTGGTGGAGGGGTGATGATTTGGGTTTGTTTTGCAGCCACAGGACCAGGGTACTTTGCAATCATTGAGTCAATTATGAAGTCCTCTGTATACCAAAGTATTCTACAGTCGTGGTCAAAAGTTTTGAGAATAACACAAATATTGGTTTTCACAAAGTTTGCAGATTCAGTATTTTTAGATCTTTTTGTCAGCTGTTTCTATGATATGCTGAAGTATAATTAGAACCATTTCATAAGTTTCAAAGGCTTTCATTGACAGTTACATATTTGCAGTGTTGGTTCTTCTTTTTCAAGACTTCTGCAATTTGTCCAGGTATGCTGTCAATTAACTTCTGGGCCAAATCCTGACTGATGGCAGCCCATTCTTACATAATCAAGGGAGTTTGTAAGAATTTTTGGCTTTTTGTTTGTCCACCCATCTCTTGAGGATCGACCACAAGTTCTCAATGGGGTTAAGATCTGGGGAGTTTTCTGTCCATGGACCCAAAATGTCAATGTTTTGTTCCTTGAGCCACTTAGTTATCATGTTTGCCTTATGGCACAATGATGCTCCATCATGCTGGACGAGGCATTGTTTTTCACCAAACTGTTCTTGGATGGTTAGAAAAAATTGGCCTCGGAGGATGTTTTGGTGCCATTCTTTATTCATGAATGTGTTCTTAGCCAAACTTGTGAGTGAGCCCACTTCCTTGGATGAGGAGCAACCCCACACATGAAGGGTTTCAGGGTGCTTTACTGTTGCCATGACATAGGACTGATGGTAGCGCTTGCCTTTTCCAGACTGTCATTTTTCCAACTGCCCTAAACAAACCGAAAGGGGCTTTGTCAGAGAAAAGGACCCCAGTCCTCAGCAGTCCAATCCCTGTACTGTTTGGAGAATATCAGTCTGTCCTTGGTGCTTTTCATGGACAGAAGTGGCTTCTTTCCTGCCCTTCTTGATACCAGGTCATCCTCCAAAATCTTTGCCTCACTTAGCCTCCCGATGCATTCACAGCTGCCTGCTGTCATTCCTGAGCAAGTGCTGCACTGGTAGTGCCACAATCCCAACGCTGAATGGTCTTGGCGCTTGCTCGACTTTTTGGGGCACCCTGAAGCCTTCTTCACAACAATTGAGCCTCTTTCCTTCTCAAAACTTTTTTCCATGACCGTAGAGTCAAATGTGAGCACATCTGTCCAACAGCTAAAGCTTGGCTAAAATTGGGTCATGCAACAGAAGAATGATCCAAAGCACAGCAGCAAATCTACAACAGAATGGCTCAGAAAGCAGAGAAAGAAGGTGTTGCAGTGGCTCATTCAAAGTCCAGACCTCAACCTAATTAAAATGATTGTTGTGTGACCTTAAGAGAGCTGTGCATAAATGAATGCCCACAAACCTCACTGAACTGAAGCAACACTGTAAAGAAGAGTTGGACAAAATTCCTCCTCAACAATGTGAGAGACTGATAAAGTCTAAAGGTGATTCTACAAGATGCTGAATCATGGGGTGCACTTGGTTTTTCACATGAGTGTAGAGTGCAGTGCAAATTTTACATGACTGTAAATACAACAAAAGGAATATAATAAGGTATAAATAAATAAAATCACAATATAGGTAAATTAATAATTTTCTGTCAGTCAGAAAATGTTTTTAATTTACAACATGACCCCCAGTGGCCTAATGCAACCAGAAATATTAAAGTAGTAACCCTGGGTATCTATATGAAACATCCACACTTTGTCATTGTTATTTCCAAGATGCCACACCCTTTCACTACTAACAAAGGTTGCAATTCATTTCCCTGTTTAGCAAGAGCTTCCATCGCTCTTTTCCTCCAACCCCCGGGACTTCAGCCTTCCTAACTCCTCGTGGGGCACAGAAATGAGGCAGTTGTATGAACATTATAACAGCCAATGTGAGGTGGTGACAGATGGAGGAGAGGAACAAGGAGGACTGTGGAGGAGACTGCCAAGCTACAATCGTTCTCTCAAGTATGCTGCAGGTATAAATATAGACTGTCAAGTTTATTTGTAATAAGAAGTAATATGTAGTAAGTGTAATAAGAAAAATTCTCAAAAGTTAGGAAATTACAGTGTTACAGCAGCCAACAACGGTCGCTGGAGCTTGAAAAAGGGCGATTGGACTCCTCTTTGTTTCTTGAAGACGTTTCACCTCTCATCCGAAAGGCTTCTTCAGTTCTCAAACCAAATGGTGGAGAGACCCAGGTATTTAAACTCCTGTGGGCGTAGTCCCTTGGAGGTGGTTATGACTCTTTATTGTTCATGTGCATAATCACATGTGCCAAGGTGTGAAAGGAGGTGTGGGTCATTACAATCAGTGGTTTCAGATGACACCAATTTAAGACTTTGCTCCATTGTTTCATGTGACCTATTGAGGCCACTGGAATAAAGGTGCGAATGGGATTGAGATATCGGCGAAGGGAGCTCAGGACAGTAAGTGGGGGAAAGTTGGTGATGTAATCCACCTCCTCTGTTCAATGATGGTTGTTCACAGTGGACATAGATGGCTTCTTTTACTCCTCTTTCACACCATCTGTCTTCTGTGTCCAAAATGTGAACATTGGCATCCTCAAAAGAGTGCCCTTTCTCCTTCAGATGCAGATGTACAGCTGAGTCTTGTCCTGTCGAGGTGGCTCTTCTATGTTGTGCCATTTGTTTGTGAAGGGGCTGTTTGGTTTCTCCAAAGTAGAGGTCCGAGCACTCTTCACTGCACTGGACAGCATACACTACATTGTGTGGGGTGTGTCCTTGAGATGAACCAGTTTTTGCCTTAGGGCACAGGTGTCAGACTCCCGGCCCGCAGGCCGCGGTCCGCTTTCAGCCCCGCCCCCTACTTCTGGTCCGCAAATTGATATAAAAAATAACATACAATTTGGCCCTTTAAGTTACTTTTTTGATATTTCGCCTTCCCCTTCCCTGGATTTTTTTCCAGCTTAAGATCAAACTGCATTTGCTATGTTTTCTTTCTGTGGCTTCTGAATGTTCACTTGTGTGTTTTTCTGTCAGCTGGAGTCTACCTCAGCAAGATAATCCAGTCAAAAGCTCGTCTTTTTACCCGCAACATCAGAGAACCAGGGGCAGCATTTGAGTATGCTGTCTTTGTTAACAAAAAGGAACAAAGGTGTGTGTGCATTTTCCAGGCTGGACACCTGCTGGAGGGGCCGCCAGGGTGAGATAACCAAGCTTTTGTCACGATGTTGTTATATTCCATGCGCTCTATCTTCTTCTCTACTACCACCTGTCCTTTAAATATAAAGCAGCAGAAACAAGTAGATTAAAATTAAGAGAAATGATAAAAATTTCAGCTAGATTTAAATATAAATGTTTCACCCAATCTCACTTTTATAAGTTTTAATGTCTCATGTACAAATGTGTGTGTTTCCAGAAATGTCCACGGGGGGGCAATAGCCACTATGATTGATACCGTGACAGGAACTCATGCTTGTGTGCACTCTGGATTTGTTATGACTGCCAACCTCAACATCAACTACTGCAGGTACAGTAATCAGCAAGTTCTTTATTGTAAAAACATTTATTGAAATGTAACACACTTTATAAAAATTCGAGGAGTATATCAGAGCTCCACTATACAAAATAGTGGAGCTCTAATATATTTAGCTGTGGAGCAGGGTTTATGGAAATATTCAGATGGTCAGGAAGAAGCCATGAAGGTTTCTCCCTGCTGTGAGTCAGTATAATGTGGATCGACTCTGAATGATGTCACATAGATAATTCATTGTGGAAATTAAATATGCAGCAGCAGTGTCACAGAGTCAACCTGAAGGGTTCACTTTCTTAGGTCACGCAAAGACCAACAGACATTTGCTTGACTGCCGGTTGTGTTTACAATAATAATAATTACACACTTAATTAACACAAACATCTTCTTAGTGTATCATTTTTATCGAGTATTGTCAGTTTACCATTTTGTCTTGTTCTAAGCCCCATCCCACTGGGAAGTACAGTGTTGATTGAATCCTCTGTGGATAAGAAGGAAGGCAGAAAAACATATATTTCATGTAAAGTGACCAGCACTGACGGCACCAAACTGCACACAGAAGCAACAGGTAATGACCCACCCCCACCCCCACACACACACACACAAAACATCTCTGATAGACATGTCCGTGTGAAAGCTGGTGGTTAGTGACACATCTGGTTTTTGCAGCACTGTTTGTGTCAGTCAGCGTCGGCCATCTACTGAAAGGGTGACACGAACACGCCAGCCATCTACTCCAGCACTTCGAGAAAGCAAACACCAGAACGAATGTGTATGAGTGTGTGTGTTTCTGCCTGTGTGTGTTTAAGTGGGCCATTAGTTTGGAGTAATTTTTTTAGAAGGATTACATATTTTGCAGGAGATATAAGGAAACCGTTATATATGAGAATATTGACCTTTTATTATATGCTAATATGCTACAACTAATATGATCAAGTACTTTTGTCTACTTGACTACCTCTGCTTCATGTTAATAGCTCATTACTAACTAATGCCTTAGAGTTATTTATTATAACGTTGGCAGTATTGATGGTTTTATTTAAAAGTGGGGCCTTTAAGAACAAAATTGACCTAAATGTACTATTCATTTATAATTTCACATTTTCTCCAATAAAGCCTTACCTAATGGTATTGTGTTGCTCTTAAAAATGTTGTGTTTGTCTGTTTGTCAGCAAGTTAAATGAACTGCCACAAGAAATAAAACTTGCATTGATTCTTTCTGGATTACTTTGCGTTTTTCGAGGAATCACTGTTAATCACTTTTTATTAATCTGCTGAGCTAAATGATATTTTGTATGCTAATGTTACTAACAAAGTGCAGTACTGTAAATGTCGGAAAGGATACTAAAATTTAAGTGATAAAACGCCAACATGCTGCTTTTTGTCTGTACAACTGGGTTTAAAATGTATTCTTAATTATTATAAATTAATTATTATATTTTTCTGAGTTTTGTTCCATTTGCATTACAAATGTTACCCAATTTAGTTTTGTTTTTCACGTGTGGGTTGTAAACTGTTGCCCCACTGTGGTGGATGTGGTTTTATTTGAATATGGGGTGTGAATTTGCATGCCATGAGAATATTATGGCATACAATGAAGACGCGTGGACTTCAAACCCAAAGTCGTCACGACAACTGTCTGTTTTGTACATAAGCTGGTTTTTCTCGTTCACGCTGACACTTTGAACACAACATTTGAACGTGTTTCTACATTCAGAAGTGACTGGCGGATGCCGCAGTATGCCATAATAAGTAACACAGTCCACATCACAGAGATCTGTGCTTCTAACAGCCACTGCAGACCACAGTTCTAAAAACAACAACACCTGAGAGCATGTAGACTACTGTTTTTGATTAAGCGCGTACTGTACTGACTATAAGTTGAGGAAATCGGTGCACTGCATATTCTCAGGTGAATATGAATAGTGATAATCACACCCTCCCTTTGTGAATAAGAGTACAGCTGAAATAGTTTTCTTGGCCTGATGCAGTGATTTCCACTGCGGATTTGTGCGTGTTTATAATTCAGTGCTGCTCGAGGGCCTGAACATTGCAGCCGCTCCATATTGGTTTGACTTTTTCCTTTGCATAAAGAGGTTCTTTTACATTCTGCGAATCTTTTACCACAGATGCTAAAATCCTCAATTTCTCTGTAATTTTGAGAATATTTTAAAACCTTTAGACATCCTACCCACAGTGTGTTTATTCACACCTCTATTATAATGAAGTTTTATGCACAACTGCAAAAAGTGACAGTGTTAATGTTAACATGAATAGCAGATATTTTAAAGTAAAGTTTTGTGTTTTGGCAGATGCTGTCGAATGATATTTTTTTGCAGCAGTCAATTAGTGGTTAGAAGTATACAAGTAGTATAGACTGTTAACTGCCTTTAACTTCAGTTCTCACATAGTTTGGTCGAATGTGTGGTTTCTGAGTGTATGGGCTCATCATGGTGGTCTTCTGAGGGCCCCTCACAGCTTAACCTCAGTCAAATGCAGATGGAAATGCTACCAAAGTCTTTTAAAACCTTAATGGTACGTGAGTGATTGTGTGTATGTGCATATGAGTGAGTGCAGGACAAGTGAGCACAAGCAGCGTTGTTTTTTTTTTCCTTTCCCCTGAAGAGCCATGTGGTCAAGTTGGGTTTGAGGAAGCGGGTGGGGGTGTTTCCACTTTCAGTTAAAACCACCTGCAACAAGCTCTGTCCACTACACTTTCAGTGTTTTTTTTTGGTTTTTTTGGGGGGGCCACAGTTTCACAATCCCATGGCCTTGTCATGAAAGGTTTAAGCAGCTCTAAAGAGGATTCAGTGTCTTAGTTCTGTAGTTTAAAATTGTATTTTACAGAGCTACAGTTAGGTCCACAAGTATTTGGACAATGAGACAGTTTTTGTAATTGATTTGTATGCTTTGGGTCAGCTTCTATCAGCAGTCACAACATTGCCTCCATCGTGTTAATGTGGTATCCTTATATCGTGAGCTGTTTCTCTTCTCTGCCATACTTTTCTCTTCCTATCATTCTGGAACAAATTAATCTTGGTTTCTTTTCTTTTTTATGGAAATGTGCGTGCTATTTTAGATGTTCTCTGGAAAAATCTAATCTTGCCTTCTTGTTCTTGGGTGTAACCAGTAGTTTGCAGCTTGTTTTCAACTCTCTGTATTTACATTAATTAAGGCGTCTCGTCATTGTAGACTTTGGCAGTGATACGCCTACCTCCTTAAGAGTGGGCTGATTGGGGTAGATGTGTAGATGTTGTGAAGTAGTTTTTCTTAACCATGGAAAGAATTTTGTGATCATCCACTTTAGTGGTCTTTCAGGTCTTTTGGGGCTACTGAACCCTTTTTCTAATTAACCAGATTGTTGATTTGGACACCCCTAAACATTATATTTTTTTTAAATCTCTCTGACAGGTTTATTTTGTTTTTTTTTCAGCAATGATGGCCAATAATGATGGCCTCCTTTACTTGCATGACATCTCTTTAGATTTTATTATGAGAGTTCCAGTGAACAGCTACCAAACGCAAGTTCAACACTTGGTATAAACCCCAGATATTTTACCTACTTAATTTGTCATGGAATAACAGAGGAACAGGCCTCACCTGGCCATGTAACTGCTTATCAGTCAATTGTCCAATTACTTTTGAGCCTCTGAAAGGAGGGACTGTATATACAAATGGTTGTAATTCCTAAAGTTAATGGATTTTTTTTTTAACCCTTTAAATTAAAGCTGAAAGTCTGTACTTCAATCACATGTTGATTGTTTGATTTAAAATCCATTGTGCTGGTGTACAGAGCAAAACTACAAAAAAGTCTCAACATCCAGAAACCTATGGACCAACTATATAAATAACAGATGCTTTAATTAATTACTGTACTTTGCTACAATTAATAGCAACATTTAAAAAGAAAAGATTTCCTTATTCCTTCACACGGTATTGGAGGTCAGCTAGCCAACACTGCCGAATATTTATTGCGTATATTATGAACGTTTATTTTAACATGTAGGCCTGTTTACTTTTTTTTTAAACAATCATTTAGCTGCTAATACTTCTCCACAGCAACTCTGAATATTTCAACAACTGATTTAAAAAAAATTTTTTTTAACTTGAAATACTTTTAGCTTAAAAGTCACATTTAAACCCAGGAAACCTAACAGCCTTCGGTATTTGTAAAATCTGCTGGTAAAAGTGAAAGTTCCTGAAAATGTGGTGAGGTGACTCTAAGTGACTTACATAAACTCCAGGCTTTTGAGTGAATGTTGGGTAGATGAGCATGGGTATCACTGCAAGTTTATTTCTTGTAGTAAAATTAGCTTAAAATATAGCTGACATTATTATATATTAGTAATTTGACACAGTTTTTTGTTTGTGTTTGTTTGTGGCCTCTTTTCTATTAAGGTTTTGTTTTGACAGCCTGTCAGAGTCACGGCTATGAAATTTTAATGGGCATAATGTTAGTAACTCAGTTATTGTCTATATAATAGTTCAAGTTAGTAGTTAAAGTAGTTAGAAAGAAATAGTAATTCACTGTTCAAAGTCTATGCTTTCACACACACACACACACACACACACACACACAAACCAGATCACCCTCTCAGATCTGAACAATGCTGTTATGTTCTGATCTGAGAACATAATAGCATTTTTTTAACAGATGTTTAAAAACATTGTTATGCTGAAAGAAGTAGGTCCTTAAGAAGTATTAACAGTAGCAATAACATGTGACAAATAATAAAGATCGATTTTCATATCAGTTGGTTGCAACAGGCTACTTGGGTAAATGCACTCAGTCTGTTTCAGCCCTGACTTGCATGTGTTTCTGCAACCACTGTAAGAGCCATGTCTTAGAGGATTTACCACAATGATGTAAACCGAGAAGACATATCGATTATTCATCGTTTTCTTTTTGTCTTCCCACCTCTGTTAAAATGGGGCATAAAATAACTCCTCCATGTATGCCATGCTGCATGGGCAGGGCCCTACAAGCAATTCTAACAAAATGACATCAACCTATGAAAAGGGATTTTTATTTAAGCATATACAGTTTCCATGCAGACCGAATAGCAGCCTTTGCAATCTAATGTGTCCACAATGTATTGTATTTTCTCGATTAGTGTGGCGGAAATTTGTGGCAGCAACATGGGATTATATTTCTCAACTGAGCACTTCAAAGCAAAACCCGATCCGGTGCTATTACGTAAGAGCCGGTGACATAACTCTCTCCAGCCTGGGACGGTCAGGGCGCACAGAGAGCGCATGGGGTGGCGGGCGCACGGCCGGCCGGTCCAGCTGCACTCTCCGCACTGCTGCTGCCACCAGGGGGAACGGGATTATTTCAAAAACAACCACACAAGAGGAGGAGTGTTGTTGAATAAGGGAGGCTGACAGAGAGGCCAAGGAAGATGACTGCCGAGTTTTGTGAGCCGGTATAAAGACTCTTGAAGGAGGCGAGATGGCAGTGCATGTTTTCAAATGCCTGCGCCGGCCTGGGCGCTAGAGCGACCAACAGGTAGTGTGTGTCTTTAGTTTTTGTCTCATTCCTTTATGAGCATTGAAATGTCAGCAGATAGAGCTCAAAACTGACTGACCTTGAAGGAATTTGTGGTTTGCGTGTGTGAGCGAGAGCGAGTGAGTGAGTGAGGGGTGAGTGTGTGCAGGCCCACCCACCGGTGTTTTGACAGGAGAGTTATGGAATATGAAGAGCCCGACGTGCCCTCCGCTGACACCCCCATCAAGAGAGGTGAGAGGATCCTTTACTGATTTTCAGTCTCCAGGTTACATTTACACTGCAGCTGCAGGAAAACTGAACTGTAAAGTCACTGTAAGAAAAATACAATCTGTTGAATAGTTTACTGTACCGTGGCATTTTAGGTCCCTCGCTTATTTCCCAGCATGCCTTTCTGTGTCCAACTCACTCTAATTCCCTCCTTCCCTGCTCACTTTTATTTAATTCTGTTGGCCTTTCCTGCACCAGCTGACTCTCTTTCTCTCTCTGTTCACTCTTAACTTCTGCCTTTTCTCTCTCATCCATCTTTACCCCAGTAAACCTCCTCATCCCTTTAACTGGGGTATGGTTAAGGTGCTGTGAGTGTGTAAGAATGGCAGTAAGCTGGAGTAATCCAGGGGAATTAGCTCTTATTTTTGCCTCTGTTACTGGCAGATGCTTTTCTGTTCAAAGCCTCTCCCAGGCCATAATCAAACTACTGGCAGTGACCGGAGATAAGACTGTCCCTCTGTCACAGAAACCCACAGCACACCTTTCCTTGTCCTCCTATAGCATGGCGACACAGTTGTTAAAGTTTGTCTGGGCTGCTGCAACAGGAATGTTTGTTTATTTTTGTGTGTGTGTGTGTGTGTGTGTGCCTCTCTGTTTAATGCATGTGGCGTGTAAAGCAAAGACATTTAGATTCTTATTTTTATAGAGTTGGAACAATAATGTAGGCCCATACCTTTTTCTGCAGTAAATGTAGCAGGATAGCAGCAAAGTTTTCCATTCAAAGTCCTGAATTTTGCATTTTACCTGTGAACATCTCAGCACACTGCTGAAGTTGTGCAGATAGTTTTTGGTTTTATTGGATGAGGTTTTGAGATATCTGCCACTAATGTATATGACACCTGTCACATTTACACTTTTTCTCCAACAAATAAAATAAATAAATAAATACTGGTTTATCTTTCCATATACAACTCGCCTCAGACTACCTTTAGACTTCAGTGTCAGCAGTTTCAATTTGGGACCATTAGTGTTTTAATAGTATTATATAACCATTAGAAAGAAAGAGACTAGCAAGAAGGACAAGAGAAAAAAACGGCACAGTGTGCATTATAGGTGTAATTTGTTTATTTCAGTGGTAATAAAGGGAGGACAACGGGGCAAGACTAAAGGTGACAAAATGCACATTGATGCAGTTTTTAAAGGATGTTCTTCTGTTCTCATATACTAGATTTTTTTTGTCTTTCTAACTGCTTTTATTTGCAAATAGAAATACACAGAAATAATTACACAGTAGGTTTATGAGGTGAAAGTTGTGTCGTGCATAATTTTGTGAAAAGATGACAAAGTGTCTGTGAATTTTTTTTTTAAATGAGGCACAGCTGGGACATCACCCTATAACATACAGGATATTTCATGGATGGAATAGGAAAGTTTCAACAATCCTGAAGCTGCTTAAGGGGGAGCTAAAATGTGAAAATATGATATTTAAGGTTTGGGGATTTAGAAAAAGCAGCATCACGTCATTTATCAGGTCCTGGAGCTGATGCTTTATTCAGGTTAAACTAGAAATTCAGTGTGGTTGCTCAGTTTTATTTTCATATTTAGTTTCTGTACTGCTGAGACAGCTCTTCTTAACATGATGAGAGTCTTGGTTTTAGCGGCTGTTGTGGGCGTCTACTCCCTTTTCTCAAGCAGTAGTTTTAGTCTTGCTCCACATTGGGTTTTTTTCCTCCTTTCTGTACTGTATAGGAAAGAAAAAAAACAAACAAACTCCTATTCATTATCTGATACACGGCAGTTTGTGGTGGCCCTCAGGGATCTATTGTAGGTCCCATCCACTTTACCGTAATTATTCTGCAGCCATTTCTGAACTAAAAACTAGTGTTTGGCGTCACAGCAAAGATAGTATATTTTTCTATTAACCAAAATGCATTTGGTTTCCACAGCCATCTGCTATTTTCTTGGAACTTAATGCAGACAAGCCAAGAAGTACTTTCTGTTCTAAAACACACTACCCTTGCAGCCATCCTACTGATGTTTTCAGAAAGTCTTTGAAGCCAACACGTTCAGATAATTCTTTTTCACAAAGAGATTCTCCACATTTTTTGAAACTGTAAATTCTGCTCTTTATTTATTTATTTTTTGTTACTCCATGCCTTACTTTTTCTTAAACTCTTGCGAAATTTTGCTTCACCAAATTGCAGTGCATGATTATTTACAGATTTATGGTAATTATTTATGGCTTACTTCTGAGTTACATCACTGACCCAAAATCCCCATTTTTTTTTAGACCTTTAGAGTTAAAGGTTTCAGAGTAATTGTACATGTGGGTACAGTCTTCTCTAACCCTGGCAACAACGTAACCAAACGTATCAGTCTTAAATGTTGCAGTTTTCTAACATTTACATTTTTCTTTTATTTATTAACCATCCTAGATAAACCTGATTTTAAAAAGGCCTTATGTACAGTATATTACATTGGTCTTGCATGTTTTCTGTGCTAGATGGGTCGTGGTTTCTATTCAGACAAAATTGTCGCCTACTCTCTGGGTTCAGTGGTCTTCAGTGCTGTTATGTAATGCAGCAACTGTCACTTCAGCAGTGAGCTTAGATGTCAGTGTAGAGAGTGAGATTTTGACTGATGGGTGGTGTTGATGTTTGTGCCTCTGCAGTCAGTTTTGGGAGTGGGGCTAACAGGTGTGCCTTGCTAAATATGTCTGTGCTGTGTCACATTTAGTTTACGCAGGTGAACTCAACCACATGTTTATTTCATTCTGCTGCAGCATTATTTTAAGCATTTAGAAACCATTAGTGACACATTTCAGGAATAACGGTGGTTCAAAGTTTGTCACAGGTGATGTCAAGTCTGGCTAAGTTTTGATCAGCATCTCTGGCTTCAGCGTTTTCTTTTTGTTTTTAATCAGATTAGTAGCCCCTTAAAATGATCGCTGTACGGTGAGAAGCTGCTGTGCATTTCTGTTACTGACTAATTACAGAAAGAAGAGCATTGCCCTCTTAATCCAGGTCATTACCCTCTTCCCCTAAACTGTGTTAACATAATGATAGTGTAGCTCTTTAATATAATGAGACTGAAAATACTCGGGCCATCCTCATTCGGAAATGATGTTCTAATAAATATAGTTGATTTTTTTGTGTGTGCGCGTGTAATTATTCAGACTTTTTTTAATCAATCACCTTTAAAACACTTGCTCAGTGTGTGTTGAAATTTCTTTTCATTTTCCGTGCGTGCACTGCTGCGCTTTCATTCCATATATTCTGCTTATGAAGCAAAACTGATTTGATGAGGGAAGGAAAACAGAGGAAACCACAAAGGGCCTGATCTGGCGCCAGACAAAGACCGGCTAGCTCTACGTCTTCCATTGATACTTATCTGCCCTGCATTCAGACCTCTGTCTAACACACACAGCCTCTCTCACACGCAAATACAATGAGAAACACACACACACACATGCATACATATACACCTATAGCAATAAACCCCCTGGTTAAGAACTGACCCTCACTCGCTCTTACTGCAATTCAGACTTTCTCACAATTGCGGTCACAGAGGCAGACAAGAAAGAGGACCTATTGCTTCACAGACACCCACCTTCCTCTACCTTTATGTACTGTGTGTGCGTGCACTGAAGCGCCACGCAAACATATTATGGACCCACACCAGCGTAAAGAGGAATCCTTTAATATAGCCTCTCCACTCTCACTGAGGCTTCTTATCTGTCCACATTCTGTTGTACACTAGAAAAGAAAGTAAAGAAAGTTCTGCCTTCTGCAAACACTATATCAAACTGCCATTTAGGAGCTAACAATAGCTAGAGAGTAATTTTGTGCCTGTTTCACTTTCCCTCTCATTTTGATTTATTTAAAAGGACTTTACTTGTTGGGTGATAGTAGTAACATACTCATTGGGATATTTGATTATGATTGGTGAGTATGATATGAATTTGAAACTTGCTTTTGTAAGCCAGTCATTGAACTGCAAATAACTCCTGTGCAGGTTTCAGTGGTATTTACATCATTTACTTCAGTAAAAGTAGAAATGCCACACTTTCTCTTAAGTAGCAAAAGTATAGGGAATAAGCTAAAGTATCAAAAGTACTCAAGCTTAAGATTAAGCAATCAAAGCCTGTCTTAAGCAAACAGTACTTTCATGATGGCGTTAACTGTAATTTGTAACTCTTTTCTTAATTTTTTTTTTTTTATACTGTAACTCCAGTGAAATGGTACAAGATTTACCACAAAACTTCAGTAAATGCATAAACAAACTTTGTAAAACTAGGTACACAAATTAATGTATTCATTTATTTTCCAGTGTCTGTCACATATTAAGTTCAATGAGATGGAAAAACTCCAGTGGTAATGTTCAGCCCTGGATTTAATATGAAGTTTAGACTCCACTGTGTGACGCCCACTGTGTACTCGTATGAGTATACTGCTTGTTGAGTTTCTTTCACTAAAATGTGCATTAGGATGCTCACGCAAACATAGACTTACAAAGTTGTTTAGTTTTGATCTACTAATTATATTTTTCCCTCCCTCAGGAGGCGCAGTGTCCAAGAAGAGTCATTTGAGTAAGTTGTCTAAGTGTGTGTGTGTGTGTGTGTGTGTGTGTGTGTGTGTGTGTGTGCAATAATAACTTTGCTTGTGTTTGTGCTAGATATTTGTGCATGCATCGTGGTTAACTTCATAGTTAGTGAACATGCAACATGCACCTGTACAGCAACACACACACACAGTGGTGTCGGTGGGGTTGGGCCATTAGCGACACAGTGTGCGCGCTGTGTGTCGCACCTGTGTTACCCCCCCCTCACACAAACACACTCACAGACAAACAGTGATGAAAATACCAACCACGTTGGCATCTGAATGCAGATGAAAGCGATAACATCTCGTCTTTTTTTAACTTTTTTGGTTTAACACCTTCTGCCACAACTTTAAAACAGCTGTGTGTTATCGAGTGCGGAGTTGCTGTGTGTAACACCAACCAACCTTCATATTAGGTGGTGTGATGATAAATGAGCTAAGGCTAAATAATAATGGTTTCATTGATCACATGTACGCAAAACCAGAGAGAACAAGAAAGGAAAGGCAACTTTGAAACTGAATTTAGGGGTTGGGGGTCTTCTGTGGTTCTGTGTGGAGGGATGGTAGTGGAGGGAAACATGAGAGGAGAACATGTGGTGGATTGCAACTGCATATGTTTACTTAAATGTAGCACTGAACTATGTTCTGGTTTTTCCATTGCAGCATAAAATATTCAGAACTAAACTTTATCTCACAGACAGACCCTGTCAGACATATATATGTGTGTGTGTGTGTGTGTGTGTGTGTGTGTGTGTGTGTGTGTGTGTGTGTG
>JASGAU010376370.1:937-11652 GCA_030220045.1 Australoheros facetus
GGGGCTTTTCATTTCTAAACAAAGCCCCTGTGGAAATGCTGCTTTTACTCAGCCTGAACATGTCTATTATTAACTCTCAGTGCTGCAAAATCCCCAAGGCGAGTGTTCTACTGGTCTGTGAGGGAAAACGTCTTTACAGGATAATAGCCCTCCATCTAATTACAATATGAGCAATCACAATGAAAGACAGTCACAGCATAAAGAAGGAGGAAGAACAAGGTGATATGCACCACATATACAATTCGGTGAAGGTCTGTGTTTATAGAGCTTGTTAAGCACAGCTCTGTGTTGGCTGAGATAATCACTATTGCAAATTCTGTGACTGCATCAAAAATAGCTTGGTAAATAAAAATGACCAGATTAATGTGTGCATAGCCCAAAGAAATAAACGCATCCAGTGACCTGAGAGCAGAGACAAACTGTCTGATTGACCAGTTATGAGTGAAGCTAAATGGAGTTAATAACAAAGCTGTGCTCCAGGCCTCTCCCCTAGGTATGTTTAGTTATCTATTTGACCCTTCTTCTAAATTCTCTCCATCCTTTCTTTTAAGAACCTGTGTTTGCGACTCCTAATTAGACTCCATACACAGGGGTCAACAGTTAAGTTGCTCACATCTGGGATTTCTCAGAAGCTTCTCATTCCTGACTAACCTGCGCTGTAAACACAGAGTGCCATAATCTTGTCTCCCATCACATAAACCCATACATAGACAAAAGACTCAGGTTCCAGGCCGTCAATAAACTGCACAGCACCCTTTTTGTGTCACTTATTCCCCCTCCCTGTTCCATTTTAATGGCTTTTTGAAGGGGACTGAAAGCTTTTCTCCTGACTCCCCCTCCCAGTTTGTTTAAACAAGTTAATTAGTGTGGTTGATCTGATGGGACTCCAGTGCCTCTCAGATCTGTCACAGAGTCTGAGGTTCCAGTCAGTGGGACAAAGGGAGCTAATCCTTTCTAAACTCACTGGCAGGAGATAAGTGGAGCAGAAGACAACTTGACTAAGCATACTTTTGAATGAAAAGACGATCTAGATGGCTGAAAGTACAAATCAAAGTTAAGGGGGNAAAAGTCAGCAACTTGCATGGTTAGTCCAATTAGCACTGTAAGGCTAACATTGATAACTAGAAAAGTTATGATACACCCTGCCTGATTAACATAAAAAACAACCTTACAATCTGCTCCTGAGTTGTGCCTCATGTCTTAATCAGGCTGCTCAATACCGGGTCAATACTGAGCTCTTTATTGTAAAACTCTGACTTTAAAGCTCTTCTTTTATGGATCAGGAGACTCATTAGCATGCATGAACTACTACCACAAATCAATGCATCGCCAATGGAAACTATCTTTGCTTGGTGAGAGCACTAGTCATTGATCACAGCAGCAGTAAATATGGATTTGTAAGTCTGCTTCTTTGCTAAAAAACACAGTGCTACTCAAGACAGAGGTTTTCAGTAGGCTAGGCTGTGGAATCTGCAGAAATAAATGATAAAGGAAACATGTAATGTTCCACTGGCTTTTAAAGTTCAATTTATTTGCCGCAGGGCTGCTTGGATGTTATGTACCATGTTGGCCACACTCAGTCACAATGTAAAATTCATAACCTCTCCTGTTAAGGACGTCTCAGTAATCAAACTACTCAAACAATAGCTGTTTAGTGGTTCCTGCAAAAGGCAAGAGACTTGCATGACCACAGAATTTCTTTGTTAATAAGGTCATAAGTGATTCAACCGAGAATTGCAGGTACAAGTGCAATGAAGAGACACCGTAGGTTGAGGGGGGAGAAAAAAAGAAGTACGCAGAGAGGTCACGTCTCTGGAGTGATGGAGCTGAATGAAAATGGCTCCATATGAGGAAAGGCTGTCTGACATCCTCTTCAAAGTAGAAGTGAGACACAGGGAGCCGGAGGAAATGCAGAATGCTGAGAAGCAGCTAGGGGGGTTATTGATTAAGAGACCAAGAATGTGTGAGAGGAGACAGCCCAGCAAGGGAGAAAAAAGCAGAGGTGAGAAGGTGGAATAAAAGGATATCTAAAACAGTAAGAGGAAGGGAAACAAGGGGAGTTGAAAGCAGGTTCAGACTCAATCACCAGGTAAAGAGGAGAGAGTGAGAGAAGTGGGTATTGTGAGTAAGACACAATTATACCCTCACATCTCCGAAGTAAGCCTCTGGTGGCTGATGAGTGGATGAAAGTGGAGCAGAAAAGCAACCAAGAGAGATAGTGATAGTGAGATAGTTAACATGTTCCCAGCTATCCCCAGCACCCCTGCTGTCCCTGCCAGTCAGCAGGCATTCTGCTCTCTGCCTAATGAGTTGTTTACATCCAGAAGCAGAAGATCAAAACCTCACCTCCAAGTCATGGTTGGCAGCATCAATACCTCTAGATACATTAAGAATCTTTGGATTTTTGCAGTGACTCCCTATTTGAAAAACAGGGGCAAACACATCATTACAGTTATAAGCACTTCTTTTCCCGCAGTTCATCCCTAATTCCTATGACTCAGATGCCTGGGGATTGTGTATGAGTCTTCTTTAATGACCAAGATTAATGTTAAGTAGCATTATGGTAATGGAGGTACCAGGCCTATTCCACTTTATTAAATAAAGCTGCTTGAAAATGAATACGATTATGGATTCTGCTGTTGTTAATGGAGCGTGGCAGAGAACAATGTTGACTTTTCTCCTCATTATTGTTTTGATATGATGATCAGGGTGCATTCTGCTGCGCCGTATTCTGCTTCGTGCGCACAAACTCATATACACAAGGAGACACAGACATAGGTTTCAATCAGCATCTTGTAGCATACAATCTCACATCACAGCGGGGACTTGCTGTGCCTTATGTATGTGTGTGTGTTTGTGTGTGTGTGTGCACAGCAAGAGGCAAAGTAAGAGACAGCAAGAGTTACTGTGTGCTCTAGTGCATCCCCAGCACTCCCTCCAAATTTCAGTAACAATAGAGTCGTACAGCACTTTGAGAACGATCCTGTGCTGTAGTAATACCCCATGAAGATCTGCATTAGCCCAGAAATCAAAACTACTGCTGTGCACATTTTATAAAAAAAATATAAAATCTTCATTGACAATGACTGGAATATTATTCCTCTATCCCCCTCAGAGGAGAATAAGAGGATTTTTAAAGAAAGAAACATGTCCAGCTGCCTGCTGAAAGTAAATGTTTCAAAGCATTAGACAAAGATTTGACACAGATTCTTCGAGATGAGCTTTTATATTATAACTGGTGAGAGAAGCTGAAATCTGAAGTTGAGTGTTACTCTTGTCACTGGCAAAATCTTTTCCTGTAAGAAATACAGTATGGCCTTGCTGGTGAGCAGTGGGTGATGTACAGGTCTGGGCATTTCTTAATATTTTGTTGGAAGATGGCACAGCAATTTATGGAAACATGTGCAAACATACATGGAACTGAAGTATTTAAGGTAAAAACAGAGTTTGTACAATTTTAATGAACTTTAAGGTCAATATTTGTTGTGACCACCTTTATTCTCCAACACAGCCTGAACTCTCATAAGCAGCTTTATTGTAATTTCTTTAAGTAGTCTTCAGGAATAGTTCTCCAGGCTTCTTGAAGGACGTTTGGAGCTCTTTTTTTGGATGCTGGCTGCCTTTTGCTCCATTCTCTGTCAAGATGATCCCACTTTGCTTCAATACTGTTGAGATCTGCGCTCTGGGGAGGCTAATGCATGACTGAACATGTTCCACTGTGTGTTTTATCTGTCCGGGTCTACTTTTACTGCAGTGGCAGCGATCATTGGCCTGCTGGAAAATGAAGGAGTTGCTAATCAGACACTTTTGAGATGTTACTGCATGGTGGATCAAAATCTGACTGTACTTTTCTGCATTCATAATTCCATCAATTTTGACAAGATCCCCAACATCACTGACTGAACTGCAGCTCCAAACCATGACGGAGCCTCCACCATGTTTTACAGATGGCTGTAGACATTCGCTGTTGTACTCTCCTGACCTCCTCCATAAATTTGATGACCATTTGAATCAAAAACATCAAACCTGGGTTGACTTTCAGATATTGTTCCATCTCCTGTGCATAGTTTTTTTTAGGATGGCCACATCTTCTTTTGGACTGGACTGAAAATGAGTGAAAAAGCTGCCAATGTGCAAGAGCTTCAGAAAGCCTGGAGTACTACTGCTTAAGACCACTTTAAAAAAAATTAGTCTTGTTACCTGGAAGCCAAATATAGAGAAATGAGGTCTACTGTTATAGGAAGTGAGTCACTCCATTGTGTAAGTAATTTTACCTGCACATAGCCACAGCCAATACGAAGTGCATCAGGGGTGATTAAGTTTCTGTAATCAGCCCTAAAGGTTAAAATGTGCTTAGGGTTTGGTGTTACCAGCTGCCCTCTAAGAAAGAAAATAAATTCCCAGTTCATGCAGCATTACAATGATATCCTTTACGTGCTATCACAGAGTTGGTTCAAGCATTTAAAGTTATCAGCTTACAAGCCGTATGATGATAAAATACAGCAGCATTGTGGAACTTTCGAAGAGCCTTAAAAGTTTGATGCATCCAATGTGCGCAAGAACTGGTGTATTATTTAAGCAGCAACCTCCAGGGTTGAAAAATAAAGCCAAAAACTGCAGTTCACAAAAATGCCTCTTGAGGTTGGCTTCAAAAATGACTTAATCCAACTTTAGAGGAGCAATAAAAATGTTAACAGCCTGGCATGAAAAATACTTTTGGTCTTTATAACCATTTTCTCTCTTTCGTGACAACTGAACTGGGAGAAATTTTTATATGGCTTCACCTATTTGGAACCAAGACAATTTATGCATAAGTGAGGAAACGATCACTTTGGATGCAGTTTTAATTATATGTACAAAAAGACACTCAGAGGTCAGTTTTGGTACATTAAAAATCACTTTGCTAACCAAGCTACCTAATGCTTGTGCTGGCTGACCACTCTTGAGCTCCACCCTCACAGCAGAATACGCTCATAGTGAAAAAAATGCCAAACGCACGTCAGACTTTTATGTACAGTCTGTGGCATCATAACCACAACAAGCATGGCAAACTTGAAACAGTAAGATGTTAGTTAAATTCACCTGCTACAAAATACACACCATCTTACTGTTCCAGCTGTCAAATAAATCGAGCTTCTCTCGCACATCTTTTAAATCATTTTAAAAGAAAGCCCAAATGCATAAATATAAAAAAAATAAAGCAATGAAATGAAATTAGCAGCATTTAGACGCTGTTTAAAGTGATTAAAATACATTTGAAAAGTTTGATTTCATTATAAAAACTAAGTGTATGTTAATCTGTCATTATATTTGAGCCGGAGTTAAAAAATTAATGAATATTTGAACCATTATAACAGTCAAATCTGAATCAGAGTTTTTGGGGTAGAGCTTGAAACATGAGAGCGGCCTAGTTTAGGTAAACATTAGTTATAGGCTCACATGCTGTATGTGTGCTTGTCTATATGTGTCTGTGTAAGAATGCACACATGTAGCTCTGAGACTAAACTCATATAACCCTCACCCTAACTTTGGGCCTAACTCTGGGGTCTCCTCTCATGGGATGATCTTCCCATTGTTCTTTGAATCCCTTTTCTCTCACCCTCACTTTTCCTCAGAGCACACCCCTCCCTCTCTCTTCTCTTCATGTCCCCTGAGTCACAGACACCAGAGCACTTAACCTCAACAGGCCCTCCCCTCCTACTTAGACTAGCCCTGACACAGACGCAGCGTCACATCAACTCAGCTCATATTTAGCCCTGGATATAAAAGATTAATGGGAAGAGAGGGGGGGGATCAGCGTTTGGGCCTGCCAAATGCTCTCTGCTCATCCAGTCATGGAGCTCTCTCTTGTGTTATGGTGGAACTGTAGAGGGTCTCTAGTTTTAGCTGAAGCGCTGAAAGGAAGACGGCATCATGCCGAGCTTTCCACCCCGGTGTCACTTTCAGTTTACCTTCCCCTGCTGAGAATCCTCCGCCAATTATTTGGGCTACAGCGCACACATGCTCTCCTTCCTGCAACAAACAATGACATCAAATACTGTGTCTTCTGGGATCTTTGAAAGTAAAAAAAATAATAATCTTTTGATTTTCAACAACTTTCCATGAACAGAGGAAGTCCCAGCAGCAAATTCAAACACAGCAAGCAATGAAATTCATTGTGATACCCATGCTACAAAACCTACTGACTGCTTATTGAATATGCAGAGACTGTCGATAAACATTTAAGCAGGTGCAGCTTCTTACTATGAAGAGATATAACCCGGAGTAAGGTTACAAAAGGAAACGCAATTGGATAAAAAGATAAATCAATGATATAAGTAGGTTATATAGTCCCATCTATTTCCTTAAGCATTCTAATGTCTCTTTACAATCTCTTACCTGAGACACCGTAAGAGAAGCAGATGGAGAGAGACAGTGATGGAAATACACTGAGCTCCTCTGAGTATCTCAAATATTAAATGAGAAAAAAATTTAACCCTATCGTTGTCATTGTATTGCCATTACCAGTGCAGGAAACATCCTCATGAGAGCCTGTGTGTGTGTGTGTGTGTGTGTGTGTGTGTGTGTGTGTGTGTGTGTGTGTGTGTGTGTGCGCGCAAGTGTTTTCTAGCGCTTTGAAGCAAAAGTAACTAGTACAGAAGTATTTGTGAGAACAGCAGCTGTGAAAAAAGAGAGGTCAACCATAGGGCATTCCTTAGAAAAGAAAAAAAAAAAAGGGCTACTCCCTCATTTTGGGGGTTGAAAGGTTTTTAAAGTGCATATTTGCAGTGGGTAGCACCAATCTTAAGGCGCTGACTTCATCTAGTACAGTGGCATGACCCCGCTGATCTAAAAGTTTTTACACATACTTCCTTCCTTCAAACGTCAGTGTCAAAAGTTCAAATCTGTTAAATTTCACTTGCATGACTACACGTGCAACTTTTTTTTTTAAACCCACATGTCAATAAAGTATCCAAGCAAAACATCCCCTAAAAGCCAGCCAAGGGCAGCGGTGACAGAAAAATGCTCTCAGAGGTTCAGAGTCACTTAAAGGTAAGTATTTTGGGGCTGCAAAATAACTTCTTGGTCTTTCAGCAGCAACAGTTAAGGTTACAGAGCACAGCAAAGTTGCTGTGAGCTCCCTCTCCCAAAGGACCTCGGTTCTCTTGTTTAGCACTTCCCCTCACCAACACAACTACTTCCATCAACCCCTGAGATGCCTCAAACACACTTTTCACAGAATGAAACAGAATATAAAATTACTGGGAGCACTAGCTGTTACTGGAGCAGCTGAAGTGGGGGTTAGATAATGCAGAAAGCTCAACAGCGATGTGGGACTCACTCAGTGCAGGGTAGCATTAACTAAAGGTTGGGGTTTGACATGGGGCTAAGAGGTGTGGACCACAATAACTGAAGTGCTGCAATATGCTACTCCCTGAAGTACTGTGCTAGAGAGGTCACATCATCCCCGATTACAGCTATGAAGGCACGAGGCAGTGGTGGCCTATTTTAAAGCAAATATATTTTTAATCCATGCTGCAGATTGATATCTATCAACATCTGGATGGAATATTTATGTTACAGGAATTTATGGATGAATCCCAATCCTGACTCGAGCACCATGATCAGTTTTAACCTGTTTTTGTATATGACTAAAATTCTTTCACCTTTGGGCTAATTATAGAATCACAGCAAGGAATCTCTAAATATGAGAGAATTTCCACTCTCTGAACTTCCACTTTTTTCAGCGTATATTTGCGAGCTAGGCCAGAAATCGGGCTCTCACCCTCATGAGCCACTTTATGGCATTTGCCATTTTGATTTCACACAAAATCAAACAAGGAGCAGCAGAAAATTTCTAGCAGCAGCTAGCCGATAGCAGTCACCACCACAACCAACTGCTTCCTCTCATGCACACAAATAGTTTCTGTCTTGATTTATTAATATTCCTAACATCTGCTGTAGTTATTGTTTTAAAACTGGTGCCAACAAGGGATTATGTCTTCTTCTAAATCCTTAACAGATCAATCAGCATACATTAGCGCTAATGTTTTATGAGCCATTCTCTGTAAGAAAAAACAAAAGGACATTAGCAGTGTTTCATTTCAATTCATATAATAATAGCATAACACAATCAATACCATATTTGTGAAAGCTAAAATAAAAGTTGGCCCTTTGTCTAAAAGTAAGTGTTACAACTTTTTTTGTTGCAATTTAGGTCCATTCAATGTCTATTTATTGCAGACTGTCTCGCAGGGGCACTGCTTAAATAACAGATAAATTCAATACAATTAAATTAACAGCAAGATAAATAGTTGGAGAGCCTTCTAATCTGTATAAAAGATTAAGCATACAGACCCTATTTTACCTTTATGAAAAGGTACATATAATTGCATGCTGTAGAATCTTTTTTTTTTTGTCATAAAAGTAAACAAAACAGAAAGCAGTTCAGGCCAAAACACATTTCTTTCTTTCTTTCTTCTTTCCCACTTACAGCCCTTTAACCCCGGGACAGAGCACCTTATTCATTATTCAGGTAACGCGGGACCAAATCGATTTCCTGCCCTCGCAGCTCACCTCTCACCTGCCTCCTCTTCCTCTTAGATCAACATTCCACGCAGAGTGCAAAGGGCCCAGCCACACGAGCGAGTATTCAGGGGTATTTGGCAGAATAGCCCGCATTTGAGCTGGTTTAGGGTTTCACATAAACACACCTTGATCCCTAAATCTCTGCTAAGCCTGTTTCAGTTTCAAACAGCAGGAAAAGAGTCTGTTCAAACACTTAGGCAGGCAGGCTGCTGAAATGATCATGTACAGTAAAGAGACTACATCTGGCTCAAAAGACCAACTGAATGCAAATAGACAGTGTTTTAAAATATCCAAGTCTCTACTTGTGCATCTGCATGCCCAAGTGTGTGCATGCACGCGTGTGTGTGTGTGTGTTTGTGTATGCGTGTGTGTTCATAACCCCATGCATGTATGCAGCTGCTCTCCCCACGGGGATCCGCTCCTTCAGACACATTTTCACCTCATCTGCGTTTAAGGGCATTAATATTGCACCAGTCATGGTGGCAGGGTTAAATGGATGACTGGTGGGAAAGAGGGGGGCTGAATGTCAAATGCAATCCCTCCACTCCTCCTCGGTTCCTTCTCCTACCCACTTCTTTTTGCTCTTATCTGCTATGACATGAGTGCAGGGGGATGCTGTAGCTGGTTCTCCACAGAGACATGCTCCAGAGGCCACAGCACCAGCATGTGTTCTCTGTTTAGGGAAATATATTATCCTTTTCATCTGCATTTACATTAGCACCGCCCGCTGTTTTAGCGCTTTCCTTCATTGTTGCTCTTTAGCTCTCCGTACATTTGAAAAATCCACTGAAATAGACAAGAAAGAAGCGAGAGAATATTAATGGGATGTGATGTAGACTTTCGAAGGTGACCATTGCAATTTTAAGTCCATCCTAATCACTGTTTATTATAGAAGCTATATTGTCTAATTAAGAAAATCCATTTACTAGCTTGTTAATATCTTAAAAGGTGACCCTACAGACCAGTATAGTACACACAGTTTAATACATTATCTAAACCATCCCTATCACATAAATCAGCTCTGCTGGGACTACAGTGCTATGCAACCACCAAAGTCTTTTTATGTTGGTTCTGTAATTAAGTCCCAATCCTACCACTGAATTAATCTGAGACATTTTGTGGGCTGGTTTAAAAGAAGGGGGGAAAAAAATGGGGCCAAGACATGACAACCCAAGGAGACTGACATCAGTGAGGTCACTCTAAGGTTAAGTTAACAAGCATGAGCTTCTGAAAAATTAAAAGCCTGAGCTCACAAAAGCGTTGCTCTAAGCACAAGTGGCATGACCTGGAGGAGCTGCGAAAAGACTACAGTTAGAGATGGGCATGCAGACACACATCTCCCCGAACATGTGTGTTTAATGCATTCAGCGTGTTGATCTGCTTCCACATGGGTAACCCTGCAACACATGTATTGACACACACTCATTCCTTTTGCACAAAATTCGCACAGACCAGCCCCAGTGATTGAGTGCTCAGTGGAGTGAGCAGCTCCAGATACACACCTACAGGACAGATGCACTGATAAAGCAGCTGATGGACAGATCATATCTCTTTTCCCTTTGTTTTTCTTTCAATCTTCCTGTCTTTGTGCACACGCATACACTTTAAGCAGTGGATGCGCTTAGTGAAGTGTGAGGTCTAAGCATTGCTATGCACGGCCATGCAGGGCAAGACATTGGAACTTCATCTCTAAGGTGTTAGAATGCCAATTACTGAGTGTTAGAATGCCAGTTTCTGGAGACCTTAGTTTGCATCACTGCAGAATCACGCCCAAAGGTTAGGTGTCAGATAAAAGTAGTGGTGCACTGATATCTATTCCACAAAATAAATAAATAAATAAATAACCCTTAGATGTGTTACTGCCACCATTAGCAGATAACACACTACAGTGAAACTGAAATCTGCGATTTTTAAATATACCGTATTTTTCGGGCTATAAGGCRCACTTAAAATCCTTAAATTTCCTCAAAAATCGGCAGTGCGCCTTATAATCCGGTGCGCCTTATGTATGAATTCTTGTTGTGCTTACTGACCTTGAAACAATTTAATGTGGTACACTGCGTTCAAAAATCTGTCGAAATGTTTTAGTGCGACTTTGGTAAGGGGGGGTAACACCCAGCGTACGGTTTTCAAATAGTTGAGCGCTG
>JASGAU010376382.1:0-15909 GCA_030220045.1 Australoheros facetus
ATGACTCCAAGATTTCTCACAGTGTTACTGGAGGCCAAAGTAATGCCATCCAGAGTAAGTATCTGGTTTGACACCATGTTTCTAAGATTTGTGGGGCCAACAGTGTTGTAGTCAAGACCACCTAACCTGAGACTGAGACAAGACCAAGACCAGTGCCCCACACTACATGACACAATAAAATGTGAAACCTGATCAAAATCACTTCTCAGATTGATCTTAAAGATCGACATTCCCACACAAACACCTGGATATTAAACACTCAGAGCTGAAATAAATGTAACCATCTTTATTTAATACTCCTGGGTGACTTCCATCATTTATCACAGACTGTAAAACAATTATTCATAGTTCATCACAACAGTCTTTACTATTCTCTGCCTTTCATAAACAACACATAAAGTTATGCTGCTTCTGCTTGTTAATTGAGTGACGGGGCCTACGTATGAAACCAGAAAGCACCTCTGAAGCCGAGGCAGTAATCACAGTCTTTGTGGATGTGTAGTTAATTTCTCAAGGTGCATGTCAGGTTAGGTTCAGAGAGGATTGTCGGTTATGTACGAAGGACAGACGCAGAACTCAGGCCTTATTAGATCGATAGAGTGATATTTTTTGCATATAATCCAGAAGAGTTACACTTATATATCGTGCATTTAATGTGTCCCAGAGTGCCGTTTCCTTCCACTAATGGGTTTGCAGAAATCATGTAAAAAGCATAAACAAAAACATAATCCAGATGTTTTAACGATCAGCTGCTAAAAGCATTTCCTACTTCAAATATCCTTTAAGAAGCAACTTAGTTACTTTACTGATTACTTCATTTTAGAAGTAACTAAGTTAGATTACAAGTTACTTTATTAGTTACATTCAACAGCTGCCGGTGTGCCAAAAAAAATGATCGTCATAAAGCCATGCTGATGTGTCTGTGTGCTTTTATGTGTAATGTCTTTGCTTATATTGGTGAACAGCGTGCAGTCAGTCATTATAACCAGTCCAGTGCTTTTTGGTCACTTTAAATATCTTTATAGAACTGTACACAAACTGTGTATGTTTGTGTGTCTGTGTGCTGTTATTGTCCTCATGCTGAAAACGGGGGTCGCATCAGCCCGACGTCACTCCCCGAGACGCAAGAAGAAAGCAAAAATAGATCTTTGTACTAACGCACAGAAGCCCTGTGACCTGATGGTGACCTGATGGTGACCTGATGACCATCAGGTCACCATCAGGTCACAGGGCTGCAGCTACTGGCGGTGCGGGTAGTTGCAGCGGCCCGACGCTCTCCTAAAAAAAGCAGCTTTTTTAAGTACACACGATTAGAACTTATGGAAATAGGCAAACATTCCTCGAACTTTGTTCCAGCGGACTTTAAATCTGATTATTCATCCACGGAGGCACCTGGAATGAATCCAAACTGCCGCTGGATACCGACCACGGAGGTATAGACGGCAGAAGCGAGGTCAAAGGGCAGGCTGCAGAGCTCGACTGCGCCAGGCTCCACACAGACCTGCCGTTCCGAGCTTACTTCTCATCAATGCTCAGTCTCTTGTTAACAACATGGATGACTTGAGACTCCGATTTATTAACAACAAATGGGACAGTTGCATCATAATAATCTCTGAGACATGGCTGCATGGAAACATCCCAGATGCAGCTGTGGAACTACAGCGTCTGCAGAGCAGACCGCACATCGGAGGCTGCGAAGAAAAGAGGAGGACGTGTGTGCGTTTTTGTGAGAGACAAATTTTGCACTGTCGTCACTGTTACAGAAAGATATTGTTGGACAGACTTGGAGTTTCTAGTGTTAAAGTGCAGCCAGTCCACCTCAGTCGTGAGCACAGCACACTGCTTGTTTTTGCTGCGTGTGTCCATCCACGGGCTAATGCAAAGCTAGCCATGAGCAGGCTGCATGAAGCAATCAACAAACATCAGACAGCTTCATCATTGTAGCGGGGGACTTTAAGCACACAAACCTGAAGTCTGTGTTACCCAAATTCCACAGAAACATCCATAAGGGTACACACATATGAGAAAACTGCAAAGGTGCCTACAAGGTCCGCCCAGCCCCCCACCTCGGACAGTCAGACCACCCGGCCCTGTTCTTAACAGCTACATATCGACCCCTCATCCCGAGTCCTCAATGTACAAAGAACGAAACCATCAAAAAGTGTTCTCGAGATCCGCTCTCGAGTGCTACAAACACTAACAGACACTCTGAAATTTGTTGAATTTTAAAAGGAAAGCGGTCGTCAGATTAATTCTTTTTTTTGTACTTTTCTTCACATTTCTTTACTTTTATATCATCCACAGCTTCAGGGATTTTCATTATCCATCCATTTTTCCCCATTTATCTAATTGCAACCCACAATCACAGCTCTACATCATCCCAACGAACTGAAGGAAAAGTGGCATCTGCAGCAAAGTCTGGTGAACACGTCAGTGACATCACTGAGAGAGTGTGACATCACTGAGTGTGACCATGAACTGCACCACAGTTCACTGAGGCGCTGATGTGTGGATTTAGAGGACTCACACGCAGCAGGTGAAGAACAAACCTGGCTTGGGCGTCTTTTTCCCGAACGACAGTTTGAGCTGGCTGGATGACCCCACCTCGAATTTGGGTTTGGAGGCGGACACGCGGACTCGAGACAGGGCATCTCCTTGGTAACCAGCGGCTGCCCTGATGGAGCTCAGCACTTCAGGACCGAGCTCGGCTTTACTGACCTGAATGACGAGGAAGCAAAGAGACCAGTTTACTCATACTGATGAGAATAAACAGGAACAGCATTAACACCATATGGACCCGTATCCTCCTGATCACAGCGAGCTGGGAGCGCTCGGACGTTTTTATTACCTGGAGGCGTTTTTGGTTGCTGTGATACAGAACATCCACAGACACAATAAATCAGAGTACTGCTTTAAGTGGACCGAAGTGAAGCGAGAATTCCTCCGTGCATTATTGTTCATATTAACCCTCTGAGGTATGCAGACATGGACGCTCACACAGCAGCAGTTATACATACACTTGAGAGTGATGGGATTAGATCTGAGTACAGAGGGACCGCTCAGGCTGAGCAGTTTGAAGACAAAGTTAGAGAGAAAAGGCTGAGATGGTTTGGACATGTGGACAAAGGATGTTGAAGATGGAGCTCCCAGGCAGGAGGAAAAGAGGAAGACCACAGAGAAGACTCATGGATGAAATGAAGGAGGATGTGCAGAGGGATAGAGTGAGATGGGCACAGATGATCTGCTCTGGCGCCCCCTAAAGGGAGCAGCCAAAGAAGGAGACATGCCATTCATTAGCTCAAAGTATTAACACTGATTGCTTCTTGTTGAACCATTTTCTCACAAGCTAGAGACTGAAGGATTCTCAACAGCTTCCTTCTCCAATCACGTCCCTCACTGTTCAATCAGCTGGAGACTCAACATTTTTGTTTCCAGGAATTTAAACCCCAAACCAACTTCATTATATGGAAAACTGGTTCCTCGAGTTCTCCAATCAGCAGGTCTTAGTGGAATAATGTTCTTTAACTACATCCTTCCTTTTTCTTCTGCTTTACCATGATCGTCTCATTCCTGTCCACAGTGCAGGTGTCGTGCAACACTTCCTTCTCCTCCACAGTTTGAACGACTCACCTCTGTCACTGACACGAAGCCGGACAACTTCATGGCTGACACCAGCTTCTCGGCAGTCCTCACACTCTGTGCTTCTGCGCCTGTAACACAGATACAACTCAGCACGCACAACACGACCAGAGCCAACACAGACGCTGTGGGTAAAGACACCTGACAGCTAAAGCAAACAGAGCTCCTTTCCCCTCTTAAAGTCACCTCAGTCATGTTGGCTCATTGCTGAAGTTAGTTTAACTCGGTACCGCCCACTTTGCATTGCCGATGGTTACTACTTCACCTGTCATCCCTATAAATCACCTGCCGAGACAGGGTGAAGGCCTCAGCGGGCTCCAGAGGGAGGTCGGCGTTAAGCTCAGGCATCTGATTAGGACATTTCAGGGGCAGAGCCATAACAGCTCTGATCCTGCAGAGCAAAGCCCTTAGAACCCCGTTTTTGGGCCTCTTAGTTCCTAATTCAGGGGAGGTACCTGCCAGGAGGGACCTTTTAGTAATGTACAGTGATTGGTGCAGATGTGAGCAAATGCTGCTGCAGGAATGGCATATAGAAAAAAATCCATGTAAAGCAGAACAATGAGGACAAAATGTCCCGGCTTTATTGAAACACAATGCAATGTTGACTCAACAAAGGGCAGCACAGAGAGAAAATATAGAAGCTGAAACATACAAAGACCACAGGGTCTCGAACACTTTGGTCCAGACTCTCACAGGAGCACCTCAGGAGGAGCTGCAAAATGATGCTGCTGAGAGGGATGTCTGGACCATCTTCCTCAACCTGCAACAGCAAACGAGTGACTGGATTCTCTTACCTGTAACCGGTTCCTCAAGGACCAGCCTCCCTCCAGGTTTGAGCACTCTGGCCAACTCTGCTAATGTCTCTGCAGTGTGGATGGAGGAGCTGTCAGCCAGAAGGCAAGAGAGCACCCAGTCAAAGGTGGATGCTGCATGAGAGGCTGCATGAGGGGAGGACAGGAGGGGAGAAATTTAATGTGACCCACACTCTGAACTGCAGACTGAACTCTTTCATAATGGACCTCATCACGGCTTAAAGTGAGATGCAGGAGGCGGGGTGACCCTGAGACCCAGCGTGGTGATTGGCCACCGTGATGATGCAGCTCTGAGGTTTGCTGCTCAAAATAAAATAATTTTTATTGTACTTGTTATCCAATTTATATTAAAAAAAATCTTAGTCTTATATTTTGTCATAATTCTCAGTAATCTGCTGATACGAGCTGCCTCAGCAGCGCCCCCTGTCGGGAATAACTGAATGTTTGTGATGGATTAATGGAGTTGGCAGCTCTGTGGCTCTGGATCAGAAGTAACTGCTGGAAGAACTTCAGCTGAGCTCATGTTAAAATTCAGTCGACTCAGAGAGAGACTGAGTCTCGTTAATAACCTCTTACAGGCAGGTGCACCTCCACCTTCTCAGGCCCATAAACAGTAATTACCTGCCACCTCAGAAAACACCTCTTTAACAGCTGCTCTCCTGAGAGGTTTGGTAGAATGAGGATAAGGACCACAATCACGACTTTGTCAAGACATCTGCATGCATTAACTCATGACAGGGTGGGGTCAATTTGATGACAGGAGACTACAGCTGCTGTTTCAGCAGAAAATCCTCAGCGTGAAGGCCGAGTTTTTCTAAAGAGGACAAAGAAAGCACGTGTAGGATCAGGCAGAGAGGAACTCACACAGCAGCAGCCTCTCCATGTTCTCCACCGCCACCCTGCCGTCTGCACCCACAGCAGCTCCCAGCTCCTCTGCGTACTGTTTCAGGGCTGTGGGTGTCGAGGGCTGAGCCCACACCAGCAGCACTTTGTCTCCTGCTCCGATGCCGAGGTCTGCCATGATTTCCTGGAGGAAGTGAACTCAAGTTTTTATACTTAAAAAAAAAAAACAGCATCACAGTTTGGGAGTTTGATCATGCTGTACAGGTAATGGCTACTGCAGCAGTTCTTCCTTATTCAATTCAATTTTATTTATATAGCACCAAGTTACAACAACTGTCAGCTCAAGGTGTTTTATACTGTACACAAAGAAAACCCCAATAATCAGACGACCCCCTATGAGCAGCACTTGGTGACAGTGGGAAGGAAAAACTCCTTTTTAACAGGAAGAAACCTCCAGCAGAACCAGGCTCAGGGAGGGGGGGTCATCTGCTGGGACTGACTGGGGGGTGAGGGGAGGGAGACACTGTGTTTATGTTCCTGTGTCCCCCACTGTGACAACATGGCAACATATTTACACAAAAACTTTATTTATGCAAAACAAAAAAATAAATCTTGCAATTCTAGTCGTGGGAAAGTCAACAGCACGGTTCCCGACTTCTCCAAGCTTTAATTGTTACTACTATCATTTACACCGTCTGGCTCTGTGCAAAGGGAGCGGCTCAAAACCAAATTCTTCATCAGAAACAAACTAAAGTACTGGATACATAATTAAAAGAAAAAATCCTCAAACTGCGGCTTTGGTGCCAGCTGAGCTCGTAAAATTTCACCAAACTGGCATCCCTGTGACAGCAGATTTATTCAGCGCTCAAACCTCTCATCAGGACTCAGCCCTGATTCAGTCCTCTGTAGAAGCCCCTTTTTGGCAGCAGTCTTTTAGGCTAAGTTTCTCTGGGCTTTGTACACCTGGATTTGGGCACAGGTAGATCCTGTCATTGCTCCCCTAGATTACATGGAAAGGGTTTGAACTGCCATCTCTGTGTCTTTCTAAACGCACAGGTGTCTTTGTACCAAGCACAACTGTCCCGCCCTCCCCTGTGAGCCAGGTTCGAGCACATTTCACTTTGTCTCAGCATCTCAGATCCTCTGTCCCTCTCTTTACTCCCACTCTCACAGAGCACAATACTCGTGATTTTTATTGCATTTTGTGGCTTATTTGGAAAAAGCGGTGAGCCACCATCCTCTCACTTATTTAATTACCAAACAAACCAGTTAGATAGATGATGTTCAGGAAGCTTTGGGGATCTGTCCTGGGCCACACTGCATGTGTACCAAGTCACACTAAACCACACCTGAGCCTGGACCTGTGGGCTCGTGCACGGTACTGATGACCCAGTGTTTGGGCTTTGGCTGGGTCGTCCTCTCAGCAGGGACTGGGACAAACATGTTTTGCACTTTTCATAACGCCTCCCCCAAATATCATGAGGCCCAAATGTCTTTTAGCTGAAAATGGTCCCAACAAACCTGCAGCTCAGCCTGATGAAGAAACACAACACTCTTCTTAAAGGGGAGTATGAAGAGTTTTAGGTTGGGTTTCACTCGGTTTACTCAGCAGGAATATATATTTTTGTTTGTCAGGTGGCAGAAACCAGAAACATTTTAATATTTCTGACTCACTGCCTGAACTCTGAGCGGATCAGATATGTGCAAGTAAGGCTCAGGCGGCAGACTGGGTTTTTTCTACTCTAGCTTCGCTCTGACGTCACTGAGAGTAGATATCCCAAACACAGTCATATCAGCCAAATAGTTCTCGAAGTGAGCACAGAGGCCCCACACACACCTGCTGTTTAAACCTTCTGTTTGCAAAGCGAAGCCAATCAGGAGAAAGCTTTCCTCTGTCCTGCGGTTTGTTGCTCTGTGAGGAGCAGTGAATCAGGAACAGGAAAACAGCCTACGTGATAAAAACAGTCCGCAGCTCGCTCCTGACGCCGGCGTTTCAGGAGCTCCGAGGGGCAAACAGCGCGGCCCGTCAGCCGGTCCCAAACTCGGTGTGAACACCGGAGCGTCCTCCGGTACGCGCCCACCCGCGGACCCAAAGCCTTTATGTCTTACTACTGTTCGCCTTAAGGGCCTTCGGTGGCAGAAATAACAGAAAAATACAGACCGAGTCGCCTCGGTGACTTACCTGCTGTCCTGATCGCAGTTAAACTTACATGCGATAACGTCAAAATGTGTTTCCGGTTCTTATTTTCAAAGTAAAGTCTTGGAGCGTATGTGTGATTTTGGACCATAGGCTGTGAGATATATTGCCTTACAAACATTTTTTATACATCCAGCTGTTCATTTTATATATTTTATAGGCTGAATAGAGTACTTTAGGCACAATAGGAGTGTTTCCCTACACCAGAGATATTAGAAGATAATCCACAATTTTAACCTTATTATGGGACAAATCACCAAACTTTCACATTCATACAAGCACATTTTTCTGTGCCTAAGTGCTTTTACCCCGACATTCGTGCATCAGGGGCATCTCAGAGTTCAGTATCTTGCTCAAGGATATTTCAGCATGCAGCCTAGAGGAGCCAGGACTCCAACCACTGACCCTCTGATTGGTGGATGACCCACTCTCCCTTCTGAGCCACAGCCGCCCAGTGAACAGCGAGACTTTTTACAAAAAAAAAAGTTTTTCTGTGAAAGAACATCAAACTGTGAATGAACAGATTGTTCTGTGACAAAAAACAAACATGAACAGATCGGATCGGATCTGAACACAAAGCAAATTGGGGCGTTTTATTTTGAAGCGCTCCGCCTGGACTTCCGCTCTGGGAGCGAGTCGCGCAGTGGTGACGCTATCGTGACTCTCCGGTTGCAGCTGGACATGGCGGCGCTGCTGAGAGGTCTGCGGGCTGGAAGGGCGCTCCGCGGGTTGTGCGGCGGTAAGACGGGGCCGCCGCTGTGTCTGTGACGGTACCGGGCAGCCGGGGAAACGTTTACCGGAGCGGCTGTCCGTCGCTGCGTTAGCGCCGCGGTCTGAAAGCGCGTTAGCGGTAGCTGTCCGCGGCAGAGGTGATCATGAAGGGCAGAATCAGCCAACAGTGAACCGAGAGTAACTCCAGAAACGGGGTTTTTAGCCGGGTTATTAGTGTCTGAGCGGCTCTGCCTGCGGACCGGGGAGGTGACTGCACGGTAAACAGGTCCCTGCACCCGGGAGAGGGCGTGCAGCTTTACAAGCTGTCCAAGCGTTTCTAATAAACCGGCTAAATATAGCTTCAGTTTTCCCTCTATCTCTGTAACACACACAGCCTCCTGTAGGAGTGTTTTTACCATAAAGTTTCAGTATTCGGGGATTATAGTTTCCAAAGATGTCCTGAACTCCTCATTTAACTAAATATCCTCATTTTTTACTTGCGCACAGTTGTAAACTGAATCAGTATAAAATAAAGGTTAAGAGCTCCTGCTGAAATATTTAGGAGTATTTTTTTATTTGCTCAAATTAGAAAAGCAATTAGCAGATGGATGAAATATTAAATTATTGCACCAATAAAATAGACAAATAAGGTTAAATTTAACCCAGTTTCCTGTAAGAGATCACCTTTAAGTTTGGGCTGGTTAATCTACACTCACTTTATTAGGTGATAGTATCGGGCTGGAGCCCCATCTACCTTCAGAACTGCTGGAAACACTCCTCAGAGGTTTTGGTCCATATTAACATGACAGCATCACACAGTTGCCGCACATCCATGATGCGAGTCTCCCGTTCCACCCCGTCCCAAAGGCGCTCTCCAGGACTGAGATCTGGTGAATGTGGAGGTTGTTTTGAGTGCAGTGAACTCACCACCATGTTCAAGAAACCAGTTTGGGAAGATCTGAACTTTGTGGCATGGCGTGTTATCCTGCTGGAGCACCCATCACTGTGCACTGTGGTCAACACTCGGGTAGGCTGTGGTGTTTAAACGATGCTCGGGTGGTTCTGAGGAGCCCAACGTGTTCCAAACATCATTACACCAGCAACCGGAACCATTGATACGAGGCAGGATGGATCCACACTCTCATGCTGTTCATGCCAAATTCTGACTCTACCGTCCAAATGTTGGAGCACAAATTGAGACTCATCAGACGAGACGACTTTTTTCCAATCTTCTATTGTCCAGTTTTGTTGAGCCTCTTTGAATTGTAGCCTCAGTTTGTTGTTGAGAGGAATGGCATCCTGTGTGGTCTTCTGCTGCTGTAGCCCATCTGCTTCAAGGTTCAACGTGTTCTGCGTTCAGAGCCGCTCTTCTGCATAACTCGGTTGTAACGAGTGATTATTTGAGTTCCTGTTGCCTTCCTATCAGTTTGAAGCAGTCTGGCCATTCCCCTCTGACCTCTGACATCAGCGAGGCATTTTCAGCCACAGAGCTGCGGCTGATTGGATATTTTCACCTTTTCGGACCGTTCTCTGTAAACCTCAGAGATGGCTGTGTGGGAAAATGATAGCAAATCAGCCGTTTATGAAATACTCCATCCGACAACAACCGTGCCGCATTCAAAGTCATTTTCTCCTTCGTTCTGATGTTCAGTTTAAACTTCAGCAGGTCATCATGACCACCTCTACCTGCCTGAATGCACTGAGATGCTGCCGTGTGATTGGCTGATCAGATGTTTGCCTTAAGGAGCTGACCATGTGTGCCTAATGTAGTGGCCAGTGAGTGTAGTATAACAAGTATTATTCTTTGCACCATTTGATTGAAAATAGTACATCTATGTCGGCACCATATTTTACTACCGATTTGGGAGTTTGAGTTAAGAATGTAATAACACAGTCGTGTAACATGAGCGGTGTAATAAAGGATCGTGATGGTTAGTTTCAGCTCTTAATGTGTCCTTTAATCATGTGATTAACCGTCCAGGTTTTATTGAGCTTGAGTTTCAGTATAAAAGTGAAACTTTGTGATGCAGTTTGTCACATTTAATCTCAGCCACGTGCTTTTTGTAAAAGACTCATAACTATGTGAACAACAGTAGGACACAAAGTGACAGACCGCACACATTCATTACAGAAATAAAGACGAAAACGTTAATGTTAATAGCAGAAAAGGTGATTGATCTGCCTGAATCCCTGGAAGTTAATCCATATTTCCATGCTCCAGTGGTGGCTGCACCAACAGCAACAAGCCCTCCGTGCGGCAGCCTGAGACGAGGCTTCCACTGTGCAGCGCTGAGGCTTCAGGACGAGTCCAAATCTGAAAAACCCCCCTCCTCATCGTCCTCATCCACCACCTACCATGAGCACTACCAGGCTCACTCTGCTGAACAGGATGCAGCAGGAGTTTCTGGATCCGATCCAGCAGCAGATCAGTCTGCCGGTCCAAACACCGGGTCAGTAATCACTACAGGGCTCATATGGGAGGATGTATGTTGATGCTTCCTGATGCATAAGATCTAATCTTGACCTCGCGCTGCCGTTTGTCTGTGTGAAGTTACCAGGATCAGAGCGGAGAGCAGGACGAGGATTACGAAACGGAGGAGCAGCTTCAGGCTCGAATCCTGACTGCCGCTCTGGAGTTTGTCCCTCTGCACGGCTGGTCGATGGAAGCTATCGCAGCCGGCGCTGAGGTGAGCCAGCAGTGCACAGACTTTACACGTAGTCCCGCGTTCATCTGCAGTTGCGCCGATTGTTCTGTTAATGCTGCGGTTGTTGTGTTGGTACCAGAGTCTGGGTTTGTCCTCTGCTTCCACTGGCATGTTTGACCAAGGAGCCGGAGACCTGGTCCTACATTTCATCGCCCAGTGCAACGCACAGCTGACGGAGATCCTGGCTGAACAACACAATCAGGTCCAGCTGGGCCAGGCTGAGTATGTGTCCACACCAGCCCACTGTAATATGACAGTTTTTAGATAATAACTTTCAGTTTCCTTGAGTTTCTCAGTGGCATTCCCCGTTTCCTGCCCGAGGTTACCCATGTACTGTTTATGTAAGCAGAAAAGATGGAAAAATGACAGATTCCTCCTCTTGCAGACCAAAGAAGACGGCAGACTTTATCAGAGATGCTGTAGAGACCAGACTGCGCATGCACATCCCCTACATCGAAACATGGCCACAGGTACAGTATGGAGCACTGGGGAGATGGACCTCGGTGTGTTCAGAGATCAGGACCAAAGCAGAAACTTCATCTGATGCTGTGTCCTCAGGCGATGAGCCTCCTGCTGCTTCCCCACAACATCCCCGACAGCCTGAAGCACCTCTCCACACTGGTGGACGACATCTGGTACTATGCAGGAGACCGATCCACAGACGTGAGTGGATCCCATGACCCTCGATCCCCCTCCTCCTCCTCCTCTTCTTCTTCCACTCATAGCTTCCTGTCCCCCTTTCATCACCACCCTCAAAATGTCCGGCCCGCCACCTCCCAGGTTACTGCCCCTACCAACATCTCACGTTGTCCCTGTTAATACACGTTAACACATGACCTGTGGAAATACTTGGTTCTGATTGGCTGGCAGGGGCGACATGAACATATAGAAACAGTGAAAGATGGCTCCTGTCAGCAGATTAATCATCACAGATACTGTTTAACAAACAGGGTAAAACAAGGAGAAAAAGAAGGATGAGGAATTTTCCGTTTAAAGGACGGGTACAGACTTTTAATAAAAGAGTTTTTGGTCAGTGTAACTTTTGCTCTTACCTTGTAGTACGCAGTAATATGTGACTATTTCCAGTAAAGGTATAACCTGAGAAAGTTATCGACTCCTGCAGCCATTAAGCGAGCTGCAGTTTTGCTCCCATTTGCACGCAGCTCATGTTCTCACTCTGTGTGCAATAATGAAATGACCAACGTCAGATATATGCTGCATATCTAAGCTACGGCTAACTGCTAGCCACCCCATGTAGGCTGTAGAAAGCAAATGTTAAACGTATTTGCTTTGTGCCATTTCATGATCTACTGACGGCTAAAATCAGTGCCTTGTGACATCATACATATACGGTGCTGTGCAAAAGTCTGCAGCCACCCCTCATTTCTTTATAGTTTGCTTCCACGGAGCAGAAGTTCTCCAGACCCTCTGAATGTTTTTCAGAGTTTTTCTTTGGGCGGTGGCAGCTTTTTCAGTCCAGTCTTTGTACCTGACATTTTCACAGGAATTTTTAAGATACTTAACGCTGACCTATGACCTCAGTCGAGCATAAAAAAGGCTCCTAGTGTTACACACAACAGATAACATGTAGCAGAGAACCTGCTTTAAATTGTATCTTTGGACACTTTGTAACTACTGTCACAAAATCACGTCATTTATTGTAAACATTCTTTAGTTGAATTAATGAAAAATGCCAAAGATACCAGTTTGTTATAAAATAGCATTTTTGCACCACTAAGGTGATTCCCAAAGAGCCCTTAGCTGAAAACTTCTCAGTGTGATGTGTAGTGTGTTCTTAAAGTACACCTTCAGCTGATCATCTGCTGTTCACTGAAGCCTCATCAGAGATGGTCTCAGTGAAGGGCGGCTGTCAGGAAGACGTTCTTAAGGAAGGGAAACGGGGAGGAAAGGCAGAGGTCTGCCACGTTACACCAGAACTGGACTGAACATCTGTGGAAACAGGTGTGTTTCAGGGATGGATCCAGACGTGAAAATTTTGGTTCAAATCATCATCGGTGCAGAGGAGGTCAGGAGGGAGGTTACAGTGTGGGATCGTCCTGACAGAGAGCAGAACAACAGGCAGGAACATCCAAAGAAGAGCTCTGAATGTCCTTCAGGAAGCCTGGAGAACGTAAAGAAATTACAACTAAGAGAGTTCAGACTGTGCTGAAGAATAAAGGTGGTCACACCAAATACTGACTTTCAAACTGGTTGGAATTAAACAACTTCTTGTTTTGCTTTTATATATTGTTTTATAGATGCTTTGAGACTTTTGCACAGTGCTGTATTTTGGTGCAGTTTCCTGTGTGGTGTTCTCTACAGTTTATCTTCTACTTTGAGACACACACACACACACACAGTGAGTTTACGTTTAACTAAATGTCCAATACAAAACTGTTTGACTCATTTCTTCTGCAGATGAACTGGTACACCAAGCGGGCGGCGCTGACCGGCATCTACAACACCACAGAGCTTGTGATGATTCAGGATTCCTCTCCGGACTTCCAGGACACCTGGACCTTCCTTGATAACCGCATTCAGGATGTGGTCAACATGGCCACCACAGCCAAACAGGTAGGGAGTGAGAGTCAAACATCATTAAAGACTCCTGACTTTGTTTTAATGCTTTTGCAGAAGCGCACACATCTCATTGCTTTCCAGCTTCGCCCACCACTCAGTTAAATGAAAAAGACCCTCAGCTTAAGGTCTTAATATATCTTAATATGACACCTGACCCTGTTCTTCAGCCACGTGTTGTAAGCTGTGTGTTGATGTGTAGGTGCAGTCGACAGGTGAAGCAGTGGTGCAGGGACTCGTGGGAGCTGCTGTTACAGTGAGTGGCCTTATGTTAAATTCACCTCTGCAACAATGCTAAACCTTCTCACTCATCTAATCTGTGCTCATAACCCTCACATTCATACCTCGGGTCATCAGTAACCTGGGACCACATTACACCCTGTGTAATCAACTCATTTTACACTGAGAAGTATCGTTCAGCTAGAAGAAGTATAAACCCGAGGGTTGATAAAAATCTGCATTTGAGGGAAACTTTTCTTCACGGCGTGATGTTGGTGCTCATTCATGTCTGATGTTTTCCAGCTGAAGAACCTCACAGGACTGAACCAGAGACGATGAAGCACCGATCCTGACCGTCCACACCACGAGCTCATAATCAGTTTCAATTTTGCTCTCACGTCTGCTTCACTGCATGCAGTGACTCCGAGATAATGGATGTTAATAAACGGAAGTAGCTAATTAGTTTCTGTTCACCTGCACGACCTCCGACCCTTTCGCTCTGTGGCTCAGGTCACTTTTTTGCCCTCTTTGTACAGAAGGATGCAGATCTGTAATTTAGCTGATGAATGAAGTTAAAGTTCAATAAAGTAATAATTGTATATTTAACATTTTTGTTTGTCTTCAGTTGTGGGGATCAGATGAAATCAGTCACCCACTAAAGGGGTTAAAGTCACTATATTTTACTATAGCAAAAAAAAACTGTGCCACCAGAATAACTGGAGTGTTCTGCATTTTAGATTTTGTAAATAGGGACTTTAAAGCGTATGAATTAGGACATGTAAAAGAACTGTTGGCCTACCTGCATCATCACATTTTCCTAGTGATGTATTTAAATGTGTCTGAACCCTTGAAATATTTGTTTCACACTAATGTAAAACTATAAAGGTTTTGACATTTTTGCTGGATAAACGATCCAAACTAATATACAGACAATCATTGCAAATAAAAGTCCTTAAGCGCTAATGTTTGTGTGTGCTTTTATTTTGAAAAGGGATCTACGATAGTGGGTAACCTGGAAGTTAAAGAAAGACCCGCCTTTAATCCTCTTCTGAACCAATCACTAAGCGTGTTTCCATCTCCCAGCCAATCAGCGGTTAGTAAATATTTCCTTGGAGGCCTTCAAGCCCGAGCAGCGGCGAAGTGCGTTAAAGTGAAACGTCAAGTTTAGGCTCGTTTAGCTTCAATAATGCCGTATGCTAACCAGCCAACGGTGAAGATCACAGAGCTGACGGACGAAAATGTCAAGTTTGTCATCGAGAACACGGATTTGGCGTAAGTATGGATTCATTTCCCCGCCTGTAGTGTGTGAGGAGGACGAAGGCGGCCATTATTCTCCAAAACACACGCCGGTGGTTTTATGTATGAAAACAAAGGTGCTTCACTGTAGTCTGATAGCTGGGGAAATGTTTAATACACAAATCAATATTAATTAGATATATTGGCATTAAAATAAACGAGGCGGTATAAACACATACACAGCTTTAAAAAAATTAAAGGAACACTTTTTAATCAGAGTTCAGCATCAAGTCATTAAACTTCTGTGATATTGATGTGGTCAGTAAGTATCAGAGGGGGTGTTCATCAGTTTCAGCTGCTTTGGTGTTCATGTAATTACCAACAGGTGCACTAGAGGGGCAACAATGNGTTTACAGGTGGAGGACACTCACATTTTTCCCTCCTCATCTTTTCTGACTGGTTTTCACTAGTTCTGCATTTAACTAGGGTCAGAGTCACTGCTGGTAGCATGAGGTCATACCTGGATCCTACAGAGGCTGCACAGGTAGTCCAGTTCCTCCAGGATGGCACATCAATACGTGCCATTGGCAGAAGGTTTGCTGTGTCTCCAGCACAGTCTCAGAGCATGGAGGAGACTCCAGGAGACAGGAAGTTACTCTAGGAGAGCTGGACAGGAGAAGGTCCTTAACCCATCAGCAGGACCGGGATCTGCTGGGACTTTATGTTTGAGTTGAAATGTTTTTAGGCACTGGAGCCACTTAGCAAAGGCATGTGACAATTTGTTGCATGTTCTTGGATTTCTGTAAAATGTGTTAGTGCGGTGGAGCAGTGGTTAGCACTGCTGCCTCACAGTTAGAATACCATCTGGAAGGGTTCGATTCCACCTTGGCCCAGGCCTCTCCCTCTGTCTGTGTGGAGTTTGCATGTTCTCCCCGTGCTTGCGTGGGTTTCCTCCGGGTACTCCGGTTTC
>JASGAU010376395.1:0-17931 GCA_030220045.1 Australoheros facetus
TGTCTTGCCCAAGGACACAACGCAGCGCAGAGACAGAGGCTCGAACCTGCAACCTTCCGGCTACAAGGCGAGCGCCTACCCACTGCGCCACTGCCACTATTGCGAGTGATCAAAGTCAGTTTGGTAAAGAGACAGATAAAAGTTCTCAACAGGCAGTTTGTAAAGATTAACTGACCTCACACATGAAGATGTCGAAGATCCTTGTGGCAACATGCAAAGGGAAGGAGGTGAGGAAGATGGTGAGGAACCAGGAGGAGGCATACATGGAGGTATGAAAGCTCTGAGCTTGGAAATGTATATGAAGCTCTGGGAGTTGCTCCTGTGAGGGGGGAGAAAAAAAGGAGTCAGATTCACCACTGTTTAAGATGCTGACAAAGTGTTATCTCACACAGTATGAGGAGTCCACCTGAATCATGAACTCAAACTGGTACATGCAGAGTCCCAGCTCAGCCATGCTGGGTTTGAAGAGTTCTCGTAATCTGTAGTCCTGCATCAGCTTTACAAACACACAGAACGCTTCCTCTTCTGGCATCTAGAGAAATAACACGGCGGTTATCAAACTATTGGCTGGAGGTCTGTGGTACTGTGTCTGTGAGTGTGTGTGTATCGATGATTACCTGCATGAGCAGCAGTCCCACAATGAAAGCACTTCCCTGACAATAGCCGACCTCACGGTCCACCAGAGAGTACGCCTGAGGTAACAGAGATTAGCTTTACACCGAAGGTCAAGTTTCTGAACCTAAATTTTTTTAAAAACCACCTCAAAACCAAACACCAGTTTTTTGTTATTGGAACACAAGGCTTATCTTTGTATTTGCATGCAAACAGGTTTCTCAGACACACCTTCATGACATTGAAGAGCACTTCCTGTCCCAAGCTGTCTTTCTCCTTGAAGAACTCGTGTTCAGGATAAGTGCGAGCGATGTCTCTGCGTATGAGCTTCTCGCAGGGTGACGTCATCTTTAATAATTCTGAGTACTGATCCTTGATGGGCATGTTCTGGGCATTGCACAACAGCTGCCACACTATTGCCCGAAAGTGATGAGGAATCCCTTTTCTGACGAGATCCTGTGGATCAAAAAAAGAGCAGATATTTTATTTGGTTTTCTCAAACTTTCTGCAGGCTGTCGGCTTCAAAACAAACATGTTTTCATGCTCTCCTTTCAGACGAGCTTCACAAATAATATCCACAGACACAAACATGTCAGTAAATGTGCATCGTAAAACCATTCACCGGGGTTTACACCACAAACGCTGCAGCTACAGGTCATGTATCCACCTGCTGTGATGTCATTGCTGCCTGTGCCTCAGCACAGACAGAACAGTGGTGCTGCACATGTGCAGCTCTGCACACTGAGGAGTTCATTTCCCTATTCCACCATAGGTGTACATGTACCTGTGGGGGAACACTCAATCATGCTTAACCTTGTTTGCATATAATGAGGAGTGATGTGGCCTACCTTGTTTGGTGCACATACACAGATGCATATCAGCTAAACAGATAGAACAGTATTGAGTGAAAAGGTTTTGTGTTTTTGATCCTTTTTAAAAACTTAAGTTTTTGTTCTTTAAGTCATATTTCCATGTGAAAATCATCTACAGGAACAGAAGTCTAATAATGCAAATACAACAGTTGTAAAATAATAAAAATCTTCAGTGCACAGGCCGGTCAGAGGCTCGGCTCAGGTCACTGAGCTCCTCATAAACTGGCAGCTTGTATTCATGTATGCTGGCATGCACATGCCAGCAGAGTAAGCAGAGGGAAAGAACAGCATTGGTGGAAAATGAATGCAGTCATTTCTTTGTCTGGAGCAAAAATGAGATGAAACCAACGCCATCATTACCAGAGGAAGCCACACTGAAGGGAAAGAAGTAACAACACAATATCACAAAAAGTACACAAGACAGGCTATAACGTGTTTGCTTTATTTGTGTGTCTGTATCCTTTCCAAAATTTATGTTCACTCCGGCTCATACAAATTAAAACAGTTCACAAGTTTTCAAACTGAAAACAGAGTTTCCAGAAACGCCCTCAAACGCAGCGTTAGGGTAGAAGGTCGGCATGCACAGAGTAAAAGCTGCACACTTAAACTAAACAGCATCAGTGTGGATGTCTCTAAAATACTGCGGTCGTGTAGGAGTGTGTCGCTGATGATATCTAATTACTCTGCACCATTTCTCACTGCAGGGTTTTTTAAATTCATAAAGTTTTCACATTAACCATCAGCAGAAGACCATCTATGCGTCCACCCACCCACCTATCTCTGCTTATCCACGGCCAGGTCACAGGGACAGCAGCCTAAGCAGAGAAGCAGTCTCTGGAGCTTGAAAAAAGGCGACTGGGCTTCTTTTTGTTTCTTGAAGACGTTTCACCTCTCATCCGAAAGGCTTCTTCAGTTCTCAACCAAATGGTGGAGAGACCCAGGTATTTAAACCCCTGTGGGCGTGGTCCCCTGGAGGTGGTTATGACCCTCCATTGTTCATGTGCATAGACACATGTGCCAAGGTGTGAAAGGAGGCGTGGGTAAGCAGAGAAGCCCAGACCTCCCTCTCCCGAGCCAACTCATCTGGAGGGGACCCCAAAGCGTTCCCAGGCCAGCCGAGAGATATAATCTCTCCAGCGTGTCCTGGGCCTACCCCGGGGCCTCCTCCTGGTAGGACATGCCAGGAACACCTCACCCAAGAGGCGCCCAGGAGGCATCCTAATCAGATGCCCGAACCACCTCAACTGGCTCCTCTCGATGTGGAGGAGCAGCAGTGAAGACATTCACCAGAAAACAAGGGAAAAAAACGACTACGTTTGTCATGTTTCCTTGAGCTCGGTGCATCTGAACCGCCGCTCTTTTATGTCACTGTAATTAAAAACCACAAAGACTGCACACAGTCATTTAACAAGATGCTTTAGAGAAACAAATCAGCAGTGTGCAAACGTGATTCTTCTCTCACACAACTTATTTCCAGTCAGCTGACAGGAACCCACATCAGTGCTGGTATCCCTGCAGTGGATGCTCTGAACTCCACATGGATTAAAAAAGGTTTTGTTTTCCCGCTGAACTGTTTATCATAAAATCCTCTCTCCAGAGAGGAAAACATGACAATATTTATTAAAAAAAAATGAATCCAGCCCTATTTAAAGATATTAAAGAAGAACTTAAACACACATTTGGGAGTCTTTTTCCCCTCTGAATGTGACTGAAAGAAAACAGCAGACACCGGCACTTTAAACAGGATGAAACCATGGGTATGCTTCACAGCCTAATATTTATTTTTCCATTTCAGCACATGTGCATCTTTTATAATCATACAGTTTCCACTGCCTTCCTATCTTGTCAGTGATCCATTCTGTAGAGTGATTTGTTTCCATTTACTACTGCTGATACAATCCGATGAAGCAATTTCCTGTGCTGACAGGGAACGGTCGTCTTTCCTGCTATGCAGCCATGTGAGCGAGTGTGCGGTTGTGTGTGTGTGTGTCTGTCTGTGTGTGTCTGCATCTGGTCGGTCCAGGGTGCATCTGGAGCAGAGGTCCACCCACACAGGCTTTCAGCGGGGGGACCCCTCTCCCCTCTCAGAGGTCAGATAAGACAAACCAAGCTTTGTTCTGTCCTGGAACAATGCGCCACAGTCTCATATCTTGACTGTACAACAAAATCTGGTGTCAGAGTCTCACAAACTACTTGCTTAATCTACACTGCTCAACATCAGAGGGTCTCTGAACATTGCATATGAAATACAAAGTATGAAGACATCGGGGATTTTGCTGACATGCACAGAAAAATTAACGTTCCTTCCTTTGTGCAACAGAAAGTGTTTCTCTGTAAGCAGAGGGGAACAAAACATCAATTTCATGGAGGCCTCAGCAGCTGTGATTAATATCCCAGGCTAGCTGCGCCCATGCAATGATGACTACTTCTGTTAAATTACATAACACCACCATGTACGTTCACTTCCCCATTTACACGTTCAGCAACGAGAACAGCAGAAACTCCACCCCTACAGAAGACATTAGCCTTTCAGTCGCATTTGCAACTTAATTAACAGGAAGTTCAGTCACACGTTTCTGTGTGGCAGTCGTTTGAATAACAAATAAATGGGCTTGAAGCTTAAGTGCTGAGCACACGACTGTGAGAGTCTCCATGACTGTCCAGCTGCTGGTTATCAGTTTTATTCAAAGGTGCATTCGGAAAAGCAGCAGCAGCTGTAACTTTGAAGCTGCTGCAGCTGCACTGAGCAGTTTAACATCAAGAAACTGCAGTTTGTCTGCAGACTCTGGGCCCCCAACAACTCCTGGCACAGTTTTACTCCAACCACCGTGTATATGCGAATGTCCACTGTCTACGTGCAGTTTAAATCAGCCTGCCACCGGCACTGTGTGGGCACAGGATTATTACGGGACTCAGTAACTGTAGAAACAAGCAAGCTAAAATTAGCATCAAATATCAACATATGAAAAAACAAGTTCAAGGGTAACCCCACAGGGTCACCGAGGACAAAGATAGCCTCAGAAATTATCACTGGACCAAGCAAACATTCACACACACTGAGCCTTTGTAGCCTCTGAGCCAGCGACGGTATAAATGCCAGTAAGGAAACAATCACAGCCATGATTTATTTAGCATGATTTTTAACCATTTAAACCATTTCAGTGTAGCAGCAGCATCATCAGAGCTTCGGCTCCTTTCTTTAAAAGCTAGAGTTTTATCTGGACGCAGTGGTTTAATCTGCTGTGGTGACCCCCTCTGAAAGAAAGAAGATTCTTCAGCTGGACAAAAAGCTTTCAAATGCAAATAAATCACACTTTAGGAAGTGCCTTAACCTCATCTTCAGGGTGTCAAATGTGTCTCGGCAAGCCGCTGAAGCAGTCGTGTCAGAGTAAGCTCTTAAGCAGGTCTGCACACGATCCAGCCGTCACCACACAGGCAGCCATCTGTACAAGTCTCACCTTAAGCTGCTTTTCTTTCTTCTTGCGCACCTCCTCCCATTCATTGACAATTCGTCCCCACAAGATCCATGAGTCCTCCTCCAGGTGGGAGAGGTTGGAGGAGGCGGAGGAGCTGGACACCAGGGACGAGCCGCTGTTTCGCCTGGAGCCATTCATGGAGCGCAGCGACTTGCTGTCCGTTTCCAGCAGCCTGTAGAGAAGGTACGACGTGAGATACACAGTTACCATTTCATTAACGCTGCAGAGACACAAATTTATTGTGACTTTGTTAATGTCCATCATTTAGCAAACCCTAAACATTAGGTTGGTCTCTTCTGAAATGACACTTTCTGCACACAACACACAGAACTGGGGAATAACGTTATCGATCTTTTCAGCATCGGCCAAACATGCTGTGCAAAGATAAGCAAATCACATATTCAAAACACACATGCTCACATCAGTAAGTCAAAACAAGTTCACGTCTCTCAACAGAAGACATCTCCTGAGAAACTGTGACCATAATGAGAACATTTCCCAAACCGCACTGCAAACACACAAAGTCTGAATCAAAGTTGTGTGTACAGACAGCTCAAACTTCCATCTTCTCAGGCGCACGAACCCTCCGACTTCTACTGCTGATGTAACAGCTGTTCTGACTCAGAATTGCTTGAGTAAGTCCATCCATTCATTAACCTTCTTCTGTTTATCCAGGTCTGGGTCAGAGGCCAGCCGTCTGAGCCAGTTCCCTCCCGGACAAAACACCTGAGCTAGGAGGTGTCCAGGAGCCAGTCCCACCCAGCTGGCTCCTGTCGATGTGACCGAGCAGTGGCTCTTCTCTGAGCCCCTCAGCTTGAGGACAGACACCCTTTAGAGGAAGCAATTTCTGCCACTTTTGTCCACAGTCTTACTCTTGTTGTCATTAGCCACAGCTTGCAGCCACAGGAGAGAATCAGGCAAATGTTTTACCTGAGATCGAACCCCTGGACAGGGGTGCTGTACTGCATTGCTTTGCTCTAAATAATCATCCATCTGTAATTGAGACAAACAGACCAACCACATCTAGTGCTCATATCAAAAGCTGCCTGCACTTTAAGGTCAGTGCTCATTTAAAAAGTCCCTTTGTGCTGATGTGTCCCAGCTTTATGACCATAAATGAGCCGTTACATCACAGCGAGTGCGTGCAGTTACATTTCCAGCTAAAATGAATCCAGTCCAGAGGTGAGGTGCTGCCCAACCACAGACTGAATAAAACCATAACTGGTAACACAGCTGAGCGTCTGACTGTCATCAATCACAGGGTACATATGAGGTGGCAGCTCAGCGATATTACTGATCAATATGAGCCCGAATTCTCGCAGGTTTGAATCAGACTGATCAGACTGAAAGCTCTTAGAAAAAGGATTCAAACCCTTCTGCTGAGTAAGAGATGACATTCATTGAAATTTTAATGGCACCAACTATAAGTGGTGGTGGGGAAAAAAGCCTGTAAAGGTCAGCAAAATATTTTGTGACTCATTTTGTGCATCTCATTAAGTTTTTTCATGTGTTCAGCATGTCGAGCAGCTTGCTGAGGGCACAAAGCCTGTGCTGCATGTTTATCATGCTCTGCATCGGTCTTATCAGTCTTTCACTGCCAGAGTGACCCGATCAAAGATCAGCATGCAGAGAAAACTCCCAACCTGCGTGGCACCGAGGAGCTCATAAGACAGAAACAAAGGCTCAGACACCTGATCTCGGAAAAAGGCCGGGGCCTCTCCACTGGAGCCTGTGATGTCACTGAGAACGGCTAGGGTTACAGCCAAATTTGGGCTGTGTCGGAGGGAGAGAAATGCACAGCGCCGACATGAGAGCCTCTTCACTCGTATTCAGCTTCGACACTGAGCTAAAGAGTGAGTTAAAGGCACATCGACTGGCTAAAGTTTCACAGGAACGACCAGTTTTTCAAGCATTTCAGTCAGACGATCACAAACAGTGACTGAGAAAATTAGAGCGCATGTTAAACATGAACATGCTTACAGCTCTGCTAATAACTCACCAGCGGCCACACACAAATCCGAAGCCTTATGAATATAAGCGACATTTGTAGAAGACATTTTAAATAAACTTACAGGTGGGCAGGAAAAGTGTCACGGCCTCAGAAAGTCATGAAATACTCCCACCTTACCAAGATAAACTCATGATGTATTCCACATGTCTCAGTCTTCTAAAAGTTCAGGACCGAAGGCATCGGTGCAGGATTTCCTCATCTGTGTGACACCACTGAACCAACACTGCTGACTTATCTGCTCTGTAGGGTACAAAGGGCTCCCCAAACGCACACATGCACCTGATAAACAACTACAGGACGTGTCACAGTATCTGTAATATACCGGACGACTCCTGCCTGTTGTTGCACCTGTCTGATAAACACCCAGGTGACAAACTGGCAAGATTTGTGTATTAGGAGAGTGTCAGCATGTTGCTTCAGAATAAAGAGACTCAAAGGGCATTGTGGAGTGAAGGCGGGGTCAAAGGTCAGAGGAACTCCTGAGTTCTGTGATACAAAAACTTTTTTAATAGATATGGTTTCATGAAGGACATCATCTCTGGTTATTACCTAAACAAATGTCGTCTGACATTATGAGGCAGGAGCCGTGGTAGGCGTTACCGATGACTCAACAACCCGGGCACTCAACAGCGCTCTGCTGTGACTATCTGAGCGCACACTTGGTTTCCATGCTGACCCAGAGAGTACTATCCACGGAGAGATCTACAGCAGGGAAAGAATTCACAACGCTGGCATCAGAGGATAGTTGCATCACCCTCCCAACAGTACTTTTATCTGACGTGAACACTGAGCACCTCAGGGACAGCGCACCATCTTCTTCTTCACCGATCCAATATTCAAATAAACCCATCTACAGATATGCATGCTCTAATGTGGCTTTTGGAGTTTATGTCAAATTCTGGATCTTGTTGCGAGAAGCGATTAACTGTCATGAGGAACCAGCACAGAAAAAAATAAAACAGTCCTCATTTGAATGTTTAATGGACGTCAGTTCAGCCAGCAGTAACCAGTGCTACACACAGAGGTAAAACTTACATTCAATCAGTGCCGGGAACCCTTCATCCCCAGAAATCTATTCAGGCCACAGAGGACCGCGTTAAACAGCCCGAAACAACAAACTTTTAGGATGGCAACAATGTATCAAAATCACAAAGAACGTGAGTTAAAGCTTGTGCTGCGATTTTGGCAACATTTACATGAAAAAACGATCACTCTCTTACTTTCCTCTTCCCTCTCCTCAGCATCACTGCTCAAGAATGAACACAGCAGAGAGAGAGAACTGTGCCTGCACCATGAATGCAAGCTCTTCTTTGTGAACAGCATGATACCATCCAAGGCACTAAAAGGGGAATAAAAATGGCTAAACTCTGGGGGAAGGTTACAACCTTAAGGTGGAAGAGGGATAGCAGATGGACAAGCTGAGATAGTTTATTAATAACTAGTTTTTGAAAACCAAATCTGAATAGTTAAATATTAATATTTAAGTCCTAACAAACTTCTCAAAACCAATATTGATGACTTAGCTTCAGGGGGCAGTGTGTGAGCTACTGTGCAGCCAGCTAATATCCTGAAAAGAGTCCTGATACTGTTTACAGTCGTGACTATAAACTAAAATGGTGGATGATTTCAGTGCATTCCTCCCCCCCCATGTGCTGCTGACATGCTGCCTTCAACCACTCAAACATGAATGATCAATAATACTAGCCTACACGTGGAAAACAGAAACTTTATGATTGCGAAATCGTGTCCACACCTGCAGAATCTTTACACTCATATTCAGATATCTGCTCACAGACATCAGATCAAATCCACCTACAACCCCGTATTTATGGCAGACAGAGCAGCTAAATGTTAAAAGAGCCTCCAGAACCCGACAAACTGCTGACTGCTACAGTTCCTCCCATCTATGCTTCAGCCTCTTTATTCTATAGTCGGCTAGTTTGCAGGCTGGACATCACTCATGTGTCAGAATGAGTAATGTGTAGGATTTCCAAAATGATTATGTGATCATAAAAGTGTGTAGAAGTGTGCGCAGTTCCCAAGCGCTAAATAACAGGAACACCCAGGTTTATGTGCAGACTTGAGATTTTAAGGTGGAACAAAATTCAACCACTCAGGAAACTGTTTTCAACCCCTATATGAGAATTTATTCTAAGTAGCATTAGTGTTAATATAAATAATTTAATCAAGTAAAAGTTTATGAGAATATCATTGCAAACACCAGCAGAACAAAACCAGACCAGCAGCAACTGTACTTCCTGAGGAAGTTACAACTTGTTTGGGGTGTACAGGAAGCTGATGCCCTACAACATCTGCATCTGTGTCTGCTGCTGACAAGAACAAACTGCACAAAATAATGAGCGCCCTTTTACATCACCCACCGTAACCTGCCTCCCATTTTTAAGCAGGAGGATGAGTATCCACTCCATGCACTTGTCACAGACTGGGCTCACAATACCAAGTGACGGGAACATCAAGAAGAAGGAACAGGAGAAGCTCGATAAATACCAAGGGCTCAGAGGAGCTGGAAAGGATGCGGAAGATGAAGGTAACAGTGGTCCCCGTGGTAATGGGAACACTCGGGGCAGTGACCCCCAAACTGGGAGAGTGGCTCCAGCAGATTCCTGGAACGACGAAATACTGGGAACAGCTGAGATACTGCGCAGGACCCTCAAGCTCCCACACGCAGGAGCCGGGGGACGTTTCACGAAGCCTTGTGAGACCTGCTGACAGATTTCTCTGAGATGGATAAAATAATAACTCTTCATTATTTCAGTGTTTCACTGTCTGCCTGCACCTGTACCATAAACACCCAGAGGACAAGCACAATTACATCCAAACAGTGGCTGCTGATTCTGGACGGCTTTAGACGTGTGTTGTTTCAACACATTCGATTATCACCTGTGGTCTCACGTGGCATTCAGACTTGCACACGTGGCCCGTTCTGGGTTAGGATGGGCCTTTAAGGGTGCAACTATCAAAATGCTCCAAAACACAGACACCACAAACAGGCCGGCATCCACCACTCACTCAGTGAGATTACTCCCCTAATAATACTAATAATAATAGTAACAATAATAATAATAATAATTTAAAAAGCTGCATTTTGGGCACATTTGCATGGGCTTCATTTTAAAGCCTCACAGGTTCTGATTCTAATTCAGTGCAAACTTCTTTCAGTTCAGGGTGCTGTTCCTCACTCCAAATTCTGGGAAAATGGGGCAGCGGTGCTCCCAGAGCACAGAAAGTGTTTGCACGAGTTTTACAGAGTAGAAGAAGAAAAACTCAAATGCTGGCACAGCTTTATGGAAGACAACATTTACTCAGAGGGCCATAAAATTCATTTCAGTGCACTGCAAAGAATATTATCTGAATCACTTAAAGCACATAAACTTTACTTACTGACCCCATGCCTCATTTTAAGATATATCAATACACTTAAAAAGCTAATATGCTGCTCAGCCCTATCATCAGCTTACTGAAGTCTTACAGATAATTACAGCTATTAAAAAGGTTTAAATTCACAGATAAATGTCATGCTGAGTGGTGCTCACATGCCAGCTGGTAATCTTCAAATTCTTTTCTATGTTCCTGATTTTAAAATCTAACTGTGGCCTTTATAGACACTGCATTTCATTTTCTGAGTATGTATAATTTTTTTTTAATAAGAGAAGAATTTCGCTTCAGTTTTTACACTTTAATAAATCTTCATAACTTGCAGCCAGAGGTTAAAGTCTACATTGTGGAGAAGAAATGGACTTTTTGTGCCTTTATGAGGTCTGAATGTCCAAAAACCAGTTCTTCCAATTGTCTGCCAACCAGTCAGACTGTGTTCTCCACCCCTGTGTGACAACATTACACACTGTCCTCAGAGGATGGCTAAATACTGCCCATCCTGTGCCACGCAACCTGAAATCAAACACCACTGAGTCAATGCGCACGAGGAGCTTACCTGTTCTGCTCCTCGAGCTTGGCGAGCAGCTCCACATCATCGGGACTGAGCTGGACCGGCGAGGACGGGGAGAGGGCAGGCGAGGACAGAGAGGTGGAGGAGGAGGTCGCGGTGGTCTGCAGGGATGTGGGCGTGGCCACCTGGCTAGCCATCTGACTGACCGTATGGGACACCGAGTTCTTCACCCATGAGAGAGTAGAACTCAGCTTACCAGCAACTTTGTCTGTCGCCACCTGCAGAAGGTGAGAAGCAGCATGAGTCCGAGCCTTCTGAATCCTCTCAGTTATCACAGCCTAACATCTCTCCCAGTCGCTCAGATGAAGCCTACATTTACAGAATATTAAATATTTATCAAAGCATCTTCCTCCTGACAGAACATCGATACATCCCAGCACCCTTCAGTGCTACATTATCAGCTGTGTCGAAGCAGCACCAGCAGTCGCTGTCAGCTGGATCGATATGGCCGCTTGGTTTACAGAGTCAGCATTGGCAAACAAATTTCTCTCTTTCTGATGCCACCATCGATGCTTTAAATGACTCACTCGTATTCCAGTAAATGAGTAAGAAAAGGACCGAGATAATTCTGGATGCCCTGAGGATCCGATTCACTCATAAAAGAAATATTTTGCTTTTACTTATATTTGTCATATCTGTGAATATCGTGGATGCTGATGTTAGACACGGTCAAAACTTTGAATAATGAGGTCAGCATATATGCAAGTAATCCAGATGAGACAAATGCTCAGTTTTAGACAGTTTCTCTGGCTGTGAACACAGAAGCTCAACCCTGCCTGCTTGTGAGGGGCAGCCAATCAGGAGAAAGACGATTTAAAGTGACGGTAACCTTCCAAGGACTGAGGGGCTGCTTCGAGTCTGAGTGTAAAACGAATATGAAGGAGAATAAAAACAGACATGTTGGAAACGAGAATCATAAATCCCTTTGAAATAAAAATAATTGTGTTAATGCAGAAGTGCGATCCATATTTCAGTTTTATCGAGGAAAGGATTTTTGTGTAGTTTGTGCGACACCACCGTACTGAGTCACAGTACTGTCGCAATTCACTGGATACTACTGACCGCAGCTTGAAGAATGACTAAAATCAACACTCAGAAACTGACAATCACAAAGAGAGAAAATAATACATGAGCATTTGTTATTAAAAAAAAAAACATCCTGTAACGGCATTAAAAATGAATGCAGGGCATCTTCAATCCACTCCTACCTGCTACTCCAAATAATCCACAACTTTCAGCTGCTTTCCGTGAGGAAATCCTGCGTGTGTCCATTAAAGGAACAACTTTCAAAAATGTAAATCAACACAAGAAGTATTCCACTTTTGCGAACCTTTGCCCGACTAACGACCGCAGCCCTGTAGTCATATGCTGATCAAACTCTCAGGAGGGGTCAAAGTGCTCCACAAACGCCCGGCTGCCTTCAAGCTTCCTGCTGAAATATGAATACAGCAGGAAGCAAATCTCTGAGCTCAGCACAAAGAAATTCACCTCACACCTGAGAAACACACACTTTGTATGAGCTTCACTGTCAGCCCAGCAGGAAGTCTGGATACTGCCACCTGACAGGAAACCAATCATTTCAAGCTCAACCCTGAAAAAGATGACTAATTTCTCTGCAAGTATCACATCTAGTATCACATCATAGGAGGAGGGAAGATCTGTGGTAAACGTGGCGAAAGGAATGAGCTATTCTGCAGACTGAAAGTGTCTTAGCTAAGCTTTTTCTCCTGTATCAAGGGAAACGGCCACACTTGGTGACAATATAAGAAAATACTGTGATGTTATTGAGCTTTGGACACTGATATATTAAGGCCTCATTTCACTGTAAATTTCATTTATATAAGACACAGCAGTGCGGTAGAAAACACTCAAATACAGCCGATGAGGAGCTCTAACCACCACCTCACTAACAGAAGACAAACACTGCAAAGATTACAATAACCAACTTACCATCAGACAAACTTAGAGCACTAACTGACTCTAACACACTATTACAGACTCAATCGTCCTGAATTAAAATCAAAGATCAGAAACAAAATGCAAAGAAAACACATTAAAGCAGAGTCCATCACATGGATGATGGGAAATTAAGGGCCCTACAGCCTGTACATATTACACTACTGGACTACTGTGTGAAACGGCTCCATCCAACACGACTGCAGGTCCTCCTGGGCCTCTGGGGAAGCTGTCTGCAAGTAGGGCTGCAACTAATGACGATTAGTCATCGACTATTGAAACGATTAGTCGACTAATCGGATTATGAATCACATAATTATGAAATGGCACTTATTTAGCTATCAGCTTTTACATTAGCATAAGGTTATTTAAAATGTGGTAGTAAACACACGGAAGATGGAAATTTTCATCCGGTTTGCTGCTGATATAACTTTAACGGTCCATTTTTCCAACCATAAAAAAAATATACAGTACTTTTTTTCCCCCTGTAAAACAAAGGTGGCACAGTTTCACCAGCAGCCGCCATGACTAAACATGCCGCTGAAGTGATGACGTAGAATTCCATTTCCGGGTCACATGATCAATATGTCGCAATGCTGTGTCCCTGGTTGTTTATCCTACTCGAGAAAAACAAAAAAACACTCAGCTGTGATTTTACTGAAGAGAAAGAGAAGCGGAAATGGCTGCAGTTGATGAGGTTTGTTACAATCATCTTTAATAGTGAACAGTCATTGGTTATGCCATTGCTGTTTGTTTTGGAGCATTTGGACCCGGAAATGACGTCAGACTTAAAGCCCGGATCGGTGAAGTTCGCCAGAGATACCAGGAATATTTTCCTGATTCCTCTGACTGAGAAAAGATTTGTATTATTGTATTGCCTCTCCTTAAGTAGGTATGTTTTCTTGCTTCAACTTATTTTGCCATTCCCATAATGGACTCAATAGAAATTTCGTATTATTCTTGTTTTTGATGTGCTGCCCTTTAATGCAAAACCTGTTTGCTTTGTATGTTCTGGTTCAATAAAGTTTTATTTAAAAAAAAACAAAAAAAACGTTCGCCATAGATAGACGGACAGGAAGACGTCTCACTCCGTTAAAAAAAACAAAAAAACATCAGTAATTAAAAAACGACTATTATCGTCATCAACTATTTTTTATTGTCAATTATTGTCGACAATGTCGACTAATCGTTGCAGCCCTATCTGCAAGCTTATCATTTTGTTTGATGGGTTAATTTTCCCTCTGCAGCCAACGATGCAGGCTGGCTCCCTAAAATGGCACAAACTTTGAGAATTACTGTTTATTATCATCATTAATATCACGTAAAACATGAGAATGTTTCCCTGTTCAGCAGGCATAATATTATTGTCCTCTTTACTGTCAGTGCACAGTGCTTTAAGCATTCAAAATTTACACTACTCCACTAAAAATCTGCACCTCTACTCTGTGTGACCAAAAAAAAAAAAAAAATTTCAATCCAATATGAAGCATGTATAAAAACAAAGCTCTTCAACATAAGCATCATAAAGGATACATCATCTAATATTAAGAGGGATTTTAGGGCCTATGCCAAGGCTATTCTGGAACAGAGAGAAACAGGAAGTTTTACTATTTTCATAACACCACCCGACTCACGGCCTGCCACTGCAGGGGGACACGTTTACTGAGCTTCATCAGCAACATGACGACAGAGCTAAACCAACAGATCATCACTCTGCAGCTACAGTGTTGCTGCATTAAGTCAACATGGATGGAGAACACAAAGACAGCTGACACGCAAGGCAACGACAACCGTGCAGAGAAACACGACAAAAGCAGCAACAGTCTACAAAACAAGTGCACTTCCACAAACACGTGTAGGTTTATTTGAAATATTAACCCTCTGGGAAAGAGGACAAGACCATTTAGCATAAACCACCATAACTGTATGAACAAAGTACTCTCCACAGGATTTGTGAAATCCTATTAAAAATGACAGCATTACTATGAAGGCCACTGGGTTTGGGATCCACTACCAAGCTATGAAAAAGGTGATTTTTCCTACACAAGTCAGCCCAGCAGTCAGAGCAGCTTTCAACAGTCGCATAGGACAAGTTACTAAAACATTCAACGTGCCATTAAGAATAATAACAGAACAGACACACACATACAGACAGGAACAAAACTGGGGATGTGAGTAGTGCAAGTTCTCTGTCAGATATTACTCAGCACATTTCTGCAGCCCGAACAACCAACAAAGTAAAGCTTTGAGTCCATTTAATGAATCCATTCAATTACTCGACACGACAAAGCCCTGACAGCACCGCTCACTGATCAGAGGATCACACTAAATGTCTTCATTACGGCCACATGGATCAAAATTCCCCGGGTTTTATACGCCGCGGATGTTTCACACCACTGAGCAGCTCAGCAGGGTTTTTCCGTACCCTTTATCTTTAGAAATAAGATCATGTAAAGACTAACTTCAAAACTAAATGAGAAGAGAAACGATGATCATAAAGTGACGTCTGATAAACTTCAGCCTCCTTATTTGCTGACATGCACTCGTGCACTCCTATAAGTCTTATAAGTCAAATGATGTACCTCATTAATAATGAGCCTCACTTATTTACTAAAACTTTAAAAAAAAAAGATCCAAGTGTCTTTTATTCTAAATGTTAATGTCAGAATATGAAAGCGTTTCGAGAGTCTATAATCACCTCAGGACAGGACATGCTTAGACAGATGCCAACGTCCAGGTGGCCTTAGGAGACATTCCTTCCAACAAGGCGAGCCAACTGAAGCAAGGCCTCCCTATAAATCCTGGATCCAGAGATTGTTGCTGCTTTTGTTTGCCAAAGAACTCGAAGGGGCCCCGAGATGCAGTGTGCATAGCTAATGACGCCCACAGAAAGGCCAGAAGAAAGCGTTGGGGAATAACTTCAAGGGGAACCGAGACAGAAGCCTTTACAGCAGCTAACGGACGCCTCACAGAGCCCTGAGCTGAATGTAAAACTTCAAGTTTCAGTCGAGAAGATTTTTATACTCGCGTTTCTTTCGTGTTTCCATTTCTAGGAGGGGAATTACATCAAAAATGTCTGAGACCCTGGTCTCAGAGAAAAAAAAAGTCCATGTGCTGTGTGAGGGTGTTAGAGCACAGGCCTGACTTACAATAACACACACACAGAGGTGGGAGGGCCTTTCCCTTCACACACAACAGTGCAGATTTTCCCAGTGTACAATCAGCATTTCAATGGTCTTGCTGAAGGCTATTCTTCAGCATGCACTCACATAATGAGAGCTACATTTGGCCCACAGAAATCCAGCATTACAGTAAGTGTAGGAAATTATATGTGCTGGCACCAGCTTATTTTATATAATACCAGCACTTAAATCTCAGCCGTGGATGGTTCAGTGGGAGAAACGCTGAACTGAGCCAATCTAAAACGTTAACTATACGACTTTATGGTCTTCGTTTAGCAAACACAAAGCTACACACCAGGATGCTGTGAACAGAAAATGCAGTTCTCACAGGAGATATCTGGCTAATTTAAATACAGCTACATATTTTACTGCTTTTCATTTCTGAACATTTAAACATGCAGACCGAGTAAAATGGATTCCCAGTTAGACCGATCTGAGCTGCCGCTGCACGACTCCTCCTGATGATACTTATTAAGAAAATGAGGGTAAAGTAAACAGAAGGTAGCAGAATTGTGGAGAAGAAGAAGAGGGAAATGGGTGAACAGGCAAAGCAAAACACTGAAACTTTAGCGAAGTGACTGCGTTACTGATTTGTGCCTTTTAGGGTTTACTTTTTGAGTTACACAAATAAAGTAATGACTCGCTGATGACTGCATTTGTAGATATAATCTCTGTAATCTTGATGTGCCACCGTGTGGAAATCACAGACTTAGCTGGGTGCATTCGTAGGTACTGCAGCGCTATGACTTCCCACACTTTCATATACATAAATTGTAGACTGAAATATCACAGTATTACAATATTTGTGTCCAATTTAAAATAACAAAGCAGGTGATGATCACATTAAACAATCTTCTGTTCCTCTTAGTCGCCTGTGATTTACTGTAACTTCTTGATGCACCTTCTTCAGAGACCCTGTTATAAAGATCGGGGTCACAGTAAAACTCCTGAAGCTTCGTGTCCTCAGGTTTCACAGATCTGACTTGCTGACATACAAAAGAGTGAGAAGCTGTTATGTGTTAGTTACATCTGGCCACGGCCACCACGTGAGCTACACGGACACGAGTCACCAAAGCTGTTAAGATTCAAACAAATGCTAATCTGAAGAGAAAGCATATTCAAACTACAAACTGTAATCAAATGATGAGCACAGTACAGTTAGAAGCACTGACAGGTGACCTCCCTGCGTCAGAGCTGCACCTGACAAATAATACTGGTTGATACTGCCCCTACTGACTGATATCTGTATCCTGGCGAATAAAATGGCACTGACCAGTGGCGGTTTCTGATATGGGCGACATGGGCAGCCGCCCAGGGCGGCTTTTCATCTAGGGCGGTGTTACATCGATTCCCGTTTCCCCATCAGATATTGTTTCCCCAGCGTCTTCTAGCCGCTCCGCGCCGCCCAGGCGGCAAAAAACGCGCGTGCTTGCGCCGCAAGACAACTACGGACACCGTGAAAGCTCAAACAACGTGTTTCGGCAAAGTTGTCCCACTTTTTTGGGGCAGTACCCCAAACTGGGGAAACGCATCCTGATGGCTCAATAAGTGCCATCAGATACAGTTTCCCCTGTGTTAAACTAGGGAAACAGTATCTGATGGGGAAATGCGAATCGACGTAACAGCGGCATGATCGCCCCTTCCTCCCAACGCATTTCGATCGCCGCAGCAGCGCCTACCGCAGTACTCCACCTGTGGGGTAATGGGCGCCCTCTGCCTGCTGTGTGGTGCATGTAGCTTTCTGCCATGGTCTGACAGACAGGTTGTAACAGAAGGAAAGTGGCAGGCGGGGGATTCTCTCGTCTCGGTTGCTGAGCCTAGAATTACAGAACCCGCAAGGGACATTGGGCGGGGG
>JASGAU010376398.1:6323-17276 GCA_030220045.1 Australoheros facetus
AATCATGACAGCATATTCCAGTCTTGTAGGACAATAGTTTTCTCTACTTCCCTTCTGAACACTCCAGGCAGGACTGTGTATATATTCATTTACTGGTTTCTGTGATCATGACTGCTCTGACCAAACTCAATTACACACCAACCTTCTGCTGTTCTTTCTGTGTCTGAGATTTATGTACAGTACGAAAAGTTAGAGAAACTCAGATCAGGAGGTACACTCTAGCTGTGCTGAGTCCACTATTTGAATGACAGGTCTGCACACAATCAGTAAACTTCTGTGCGAATTTAGACCACCAGTGAGCTCGTGGCAGGTCTGGCAGGAGTTTATTTTAGTTTTGTGTAAACTAAGTGCTAGATCTTTGAAATGCCTAAGTGTGCATGCAAAAAAAACAGGGGAAAGAGCATGTACGGGCCCCCTTGGTAATGTATCCTGCCTCGGCAAATGCCAAAAGGATCAACCAGATGCTGAAACATCTGTGAGTTTTAATTCATTCACTGAAAACTCCATATGGGGTTTCTCCCTTGGTGGTATGGGTGAGAAATAATTAATCCTTTTATTATTCATCATTTTCACACTGCTTCCCCTCATATGGTGGCAGTTGCAAAGGCAAACACTGTACTTGCGGTGACATATGGTGGCACACTGTTGATTCTAAACTAATACTGAGATAATTTCCACATTATTGTTTGCACTTTCACTTTGACTTACTGAGTGACCTTCACATTTTATTAACTGATTGGAATTATTATTATATCTTTACTGTAATGTCTATAATAGAGAGTCAGAGAGCAGCCAATACTTTCTCAGCCTCTAATTAAAAGAGCATCAAAGTTAGATTGTCTAAAGCACTATTGGTACTTCACAAATTTACTAATCTCAGTGGTTGGCAGCTACAGACCAAAGTTGGATTTTAATGCACTTCCTCATAACAGCTGCTGAGCTGGCTGAAAGGCAGAAAAATGTTCCTAATGTTGTAATTTATGTTTTTCCATCTGATCATCCTGCAAACTTTTGCTTTTCTGGTGATGTCATGGTCTGCCTGCGTTGGATTTGGTTTCATTCTTCTAACTTTTTTTTGAAGTCTCAGGTGGAACATTTGGGCCAGCCTTGTTTTCCTGTTCCACGGATTGCTCCCTCTCATGCTGTCCTTTCCACACCTGTGATGAATCAAACAACTGAGGCTGCAGTATTTCTAGGCTGATGGGTGCTAAAGTTTTCTACCAGTTTGTCTTTGCCACTGTGTTTCTCTGTACTCCTTCTAGTTCATCTTTTGGAACCCATCCTTAGAATTCGCCTTGTCTCGGAACTGCGGGCACCAACAGCCACTCTCTCCTCCTTCAATTGGCCGCTCCCATTCCCAGTAAAGGAAAAAACTTAACAGCTCTGAACCTGTGAGCACCTACTCACCTTGGTTATCTGTCTGCCAGGCCAGTATTCCTCCTAGGCTCCAGCCCTCACTCCTTGCAAGTAAGAGTGACATCTCAGAGCACGAAGCATGCAATAAGAAAACTATTCCCAATTTCTCCTCTCTGACAGAGCTCCTGAGAACCAGTTACCTGTGAGTACTCACCAGCTGTTCACTTGTTAAAACCAGCCTTTAAATAAACACTTAAAAACAGCAGACAGTTGTCTGATTCCATATTCAACCAAAATATGGCATTAATTTGAGATCTACGAATCAGTCTCCATGCTGTGCAGCAATGCAAATCTTGTTTAATTTGCGCCCAGAAATACTTTCCAGACTTTTATTTCTAATTCCCAATGAAGCCTCCACAACTCATCTAAAGTAAAGAGACAAGTAAGAGTAGTCCGGCAATTACCACTCCAAGTTTGCTTAATATTACATCTTTATTAGACTAGTCCATATAAGGTCCTCTTTGGTGACTACAGTAGATGTGTAGTGAGTAATATAGCTGTAGCCCTGTTTGCGCAGTACTGCAATCACCTCTGGACCTCTTTTAATGATTTAAATAATTTCCAGTTGTGTGCAGTTGGACTGGAAGAACAATTAGCCCTTTCAAAATTTCCCACTCTGGGAAAGTTTAGGTCCTCAGCAAACAAGGTGAAAGCACTGGAGCAACTTTCCAAACTTGCAGACTGTTAGTCATAACCCTGCGTAACAAAAACACTGCAGAATACCTTCAATACTGCTGAGCCACAAGTGCCACTTCTGGGTGCGCTAGAATATCTGGGCCCAAAGCCTAAAAATAATAGATTTAACAAGACTCCAGTTAACAAAAAAGATTCCAGTGTTAACTCCCAATTAGTCCTACAGACAAGCCCTACTGTCAAAGGAAATATAGCTACACATCAGATTAAAAGGATAAGGGTGAGGAGCACAGACTTAGTACTGTAAAGAGTGTGTAGTGGTCCCTGTGCAAGTACACAAAAAACTACATGACTACATACAGGCCCTACAGAAATTAGTCTGATGTTTGGAATCAGATTTAATAGTTCACGAAAACTGCAGTAGGGGAGCTGAAGAAAACATGAAAGGGTGTCATGAGACAACACAATTATCACAACATTTTCATACTGAGGATGATACCTCACATGATGTGAACTCTAAGAGTGCTCTTTGTCCTTTCAAAATGGTTTTACTCTGCATGGAGCCAGTCCAAGGTAATTTCTTTCTGACCGTTCTTCTGCATCAGCCAGCTACAGTGCTGCAGGAAGAAAACAGTGCAGCTGTGAAAACAGTTTGCAAAGGGGAAATGGTTAATAAAAACAAAGCCGCTCAGAAACAACGAAACTCAAAACACCCTCAGACAGATGTGAGCGTTAGTGGGAAACACACTCAATCCAAAATGCAGTGTTTCTGGTCTTGTTTATTTAAGTTCTTGAATTATTTTTAAAAACAGTTGCCTGCTGTGCAAACCATAAAGTGAATATTGGTTGAATGTTCAGCCTGATAAAGGCAGTTTTTTTTGTTTTTTTTGTGGAGGTCCAAAAGAAAATATTCATATTCACTGACCCACAAGGTTTTACTCTTTTATGTGCTGAATTTAACAATTCACTCAGTCGATTAAAATGAAAGCTCTTTTGTTTATTCAGCTATAGAGGCAATGGGGAAAGATGAAGCAGACTTCTATAAACCTGAGTTTTTCAGGTGAAGATTGGGAATGTACAAAAAAGCCCTTTCCAATAAATTTGCATTCTAATCTCTGCAGCCACATTGAAGGCCTGTGGGCCAACTTTGTGGATGTTGTTTATTTTCTGACTTCTGATAGACCTGGCAAAATAAAAGCAGAACATTTAATAATGTGAACCACAAATGCTGTATGTCGGCATTAAGAGTCCTGTTTTCTTGTGTATTATAGTGCTGAAAGTAAAACTCAGTTTTCACTATATCTGTATATATGTAGTCTGAGTCTGACAGAGGCTGTTAAGGTGACCACAATGTACAGTATGTGTGAATTTTAAAATTGTGAATGTAATTCGGGTCATCGGGGAGGATTAATGTGATCTATGTTAAAATCCTGATGGCTGAATTTTATATGAGGGCAAGTACAGAAAGTGTAAGCTTTAATAAGAAATGCACTGCACCAATCAATAACAGAATATCCAGTCTTTGTGACCCAGTGCAATGTGACTGTACTAACATAAAAATCACAAGCAAGAGATATTATTTTAGATCTGACTGTAAAGCATGTTTCTTTACATCTAATTTCCAATGAGCCAGACGTTACTGTCATTTTGAAAATGGTTTTGAGCAACAGTTTTCAAGGCTTTCTGAAGGTCTTTCAAAGTTTTTCTTTAGATCCTGGTTGCTTTTTCACTCATTTTCTTTCCAGCCCTTCATACTTTTGACCATTTTCAGAGGACTGATTTTTCCTTTTTCCTTTTTTTTGGTAAAGTATGGGGAGCCACTTCATTCTGAACTATGAATCATTCAAGCATAAAAAAGGTATCTAACTCAAGGGACGAACCAGTTTTGTGTCTACACATAGCAGACAACTTAGTAAATAACCAATGTTAAGTCATATCTTTAGGCACTAGCAGTCTATTGCAAAAACACATAATTTGTTCCCATTTCTATGGCTGAGTCTATGAAAAATGCCAATGATATTATAGTTTGACAGGAATAAAATAGTATTTTTGCACCAACAAGGTGATTCCCAAAGCGCTCTTAGCCAAAACCTTGACATAACTTGGCATGGTGTGCATGAGCAAACTGGACAAGTGAAGGACAAAAGAAGAAGTAGCAGGCCTAAAAAATATCCACATAAGATAAACAGTATCTGAAAGTTATGTCCTTAAGAAATCCAGCAAAGACCTGACACAGGATCTGAGAGATGCATCAGTTAATCCAGCTACTGTTCACTGAAGCCTCATCAGAAATGGTCTCAGTGGAAGGGTGGCTGTCAAGAAGCCATTCTCAAGGAAGGGAAACGGGGATAAAAGCCTGAGGTATGTCAAATTACACAAGAACTGGACTGAAAATTAGTGGCAACAGGTCTGATGGAGTGATGAATCCAAATGTGAAATGTTGTTACTTCAAATCATCATCAGTATGTACAGAGGAGAGCGGTACAACAGTGAGTGTCTACAGACATCTGTAAAACACAGTGGAGGCTCTGTCATGATTTGAAGCTGCATTTGAGCCAGTGGTGTTGGAGATCTTAACAGAATGGATGGAATTATGAACATAGAAGTACCGTCAGATTTTGATCCACCATGCAAAGAGTCCGATTGGCAGCCGCTTTGACGATGATCCCAAACACACTGCCAATGCAGTAAAAGCACACCTGACAAGAAAAACACACAATGGAACAATATCAGTCATGGATTGACTTCTCCAGAGCCCAGACTTCAACATTATTGAAGCAGTGTGGGGTCATGTTGGCAGTGAATGGAACAAAAGGCAGCCAACATCCAAAGAAGAGCTTTGAATGTCCTTCACGATGGCTTGAGGACTTAAGAGAGTTCAAGTTGTGTTGAAGAATAAAGGTGGTGAGACTTGCTTTCAAGCTCATTAGAATTGCACAAACTGTTTTTGCTTTATATCACATTACTGTATTAAACCTTATATTCTTGACCTAAAGGACATCTATTTTTTTAAAATCATTTTAAAATGAGAATAATGAAACTAATCTAAATGCAACTGCTGTGCAAAGAACAAGATTACATTTCAAAGTTGCACGTGTACAGAAACAGGTGAGAGGAGGTTTCATTTAAGTTAATATTACTGTAGATATAGTTTTGTTCTATCAAATAAGCACCATCCTTCTCACACCCCCACCCTGTTCTGTCTTTAAATCTCCGTACCTCTCTTTCTGCTGCTGTTCCTTGGCTCACTTCTTATCAGACGTGTTCAGCTGTCAGTGGAACGTCCACAGTGACTGTCAGTGTACGGGGCTACTTGGCAGCGGTCGAAGCTTTTAATTTTCCTCACTGTCCAATATTTTAAATATCTTTCTTCACTCCAGTAATTTTCTTCTCTGCATTTCCTCACACCTTGGCAGTGATGACCTGTGTATAAAATACCTGATGGAAACTCACACTATGGATGGGTTAGGCAGTTGTAACCAAGCATTCAGTAATTACAGGTAGTCAAAAACCTGTTACATGGGCTATAATAACATGCATGTCCAGGTATTGAATTTTAACCATTGCACTGTGATATTTTGCACCAAAAAAAAATAAATAGAAGTACCATAGTACCATGCTGCTACTGTAAAGAATTAAATTTATTCTAATGAAGGTGAACATGCGCTACTAGAAACATCCATCTTTGTCCACTTGTCCAATTCAGGGTTGTGGGGGGCCAGAGGCTGCCCACAAAGGGGCAGGGAGACTCCATAATGGGGGCCCCAGCTAGGTGGTGGATTCAAACCCAGGGCGTTCTTGTTGTGAGGTGATGGTGCTAACCACTAAACCACTGAATCACCCCATTTGTCCCACCCCCCACACACACACACAAAAAAAAATGGATCCTCATATTAAAGATAGCCGAAGTTTCTAATAATGAACTCAGTGTCTGTATGAGTATTATCAAGTAAATTGTTTGATTTTCAAGGTTTTTTTTACATCAAAGAGTGTGAATTTCCTTAATGTGGTCATTTCAGGCATGGGGCTGTGGCTGTCAGCCTGAGATGACCACATTAAAGATAATAAGACAATACCACATTTATCCCATATTTGATGAATTCTTTTTGGTCTAGACCAAAGGGGGGAAATAAAGCTTGCCTTTTTTCCATGTTTGTTCATGCTACGATACGAGGCTGTTCCATCTACAGCATAAAGGGCAGTGCCAAGAAGTTAAAACCACAAGCTGTGAATAACATATTGATATTCAGTCTGAATGTGACTGCGGATTCAGTTTCAATTATATAACTGCAAAAGCAGTTTTTATCAGTGGTGCAGGGAAATAAAATACAATTATTGAAAGCAGAAGTTTTGCATTTCTGCTGGCATTTCAGTACATTTCCCTCACCTACACCTTGAAACATGGTCATACACAGTTTTTGTTTTTTAAAGACTGAATGCACTCTCACAGCCCAAAATAAGCTGATAAAATTTACAAAATAGAAATGTCCTTCTGCGATCTTTGTGTCTATGCTGTACACTATCATAGTCTCACAGTTTTCGTGCTTGAACATCCATGGATGAATTAAAGAAGAAGAAATCTTAAAACAGCAGAGGAGGCGGCATCCCCAAACACCAGATTGTGTTTACAGAAACCAGATGAGAGGACAGCCTGTAAAAAACATGAGTGGCCTTAAAGGGAAGGGGGCTAAAATGACTTGTTTCAGGCAGTGGATACTGATCATTTTCAATCTCCCAACAACTGAATCCAAAAAATGATTTAAACACAGTGCCTTTATGCGCACTCAGGTTTTGAATGTTATTTGCACAAAATGCTGTTATCTAGCACATACATTGGTTTTTGTTACATCTGAGTTTCTCACGCAAGTTGTCAACTGGGAAAAAAATATCAGTTCAACTTCGCAGCAATAATTAGAAGTAACATCATAACCTTTCCTGCAGGAAAGATGTCTCATCAGTGGTTTGCGGTCTACAGCGTATAAAATCAAAATAATTCTTTACCTTTGCATATGCTCACATAAAAAGACTTATATAAGAGACTCACACTATATATAAATGAGTCATTTGTCATTTTGAAGTACACTTTCTGATTTGCATTAACACCTGAGGGCAGCACGGTGGCATGGTGGCTAGCACTGCTGCCTCACAGATAGAAGGTCTGGCTTTGAATCCACCTTGGCCCGGGCCTTTCTGTGTGGAGTTTGCATGTTCTCCCCGTGTTTGCGTGGGGTTCCTCCCACAGTCCAAAGACATGCAGTTAGTGGGGTTAGGTTAATTGGTAATTCTAAATTCCCACAGGTATAAATGGTTGTCTGTGTTGGTCCTGCAACTGCCTGGTGACCTATACACAATGGAAATGATTGTGAAATTGAAAGTAGCCAAATGATCTTTCAAAATATAGCTTGGGTTCTCACTTTGTTTTTGTTTTTTTCTAATAAAAGCTAAATAAGTTATTATTATTTTATACTTGTGAACATTGCAAGAAAGAAACAGAAAAAAAGAAGCTTGAATACTTACAGCGGACATGTTTTGGTTAGAAAGTGATTGTGTGTTGCTCTCTCTCTCTGTCCTCTGACTGTGAATATTTCAATTCATGATAAAAAAAAAAAAGCCACAAAAACTACAACAAACTAGATTTGATGAAATTTTAATGATCACTGTGAAGAAATGAATAATTCACCCATTGTCACACTAGAGGAACTTTCAGTTCTCAAAGCCGCTCATCAATAATCTGCCTCTAATTTTCTCCGAGCAATTCTCCAGAAGGATGGAAAGGCTATCTCTGTGCTTCAGTGTGCACTGCACCCAGAGGGATGGACCCACTAACAGAGATCTGTTTATACTGCCTCACCTCAACCTGAGTTCATACCTTCTAACTAATGTCAGCCATGTTTAACAACCACCTGCCTTATCGCATGCGCACACAGACGTAAGGCACCAGCAGCAAAATCAATCAACCACACAACCTGTGTCAACTGCCACAGAAAAGTGGAAATAAGACATTCAGAAAACATTGTAAGTTCAGGTAGGATACCACCAAGTAAATGTAGAAGTTTGAGTTACTGGAGAATATTCCAGTTGCTTTCATTACAGAAGCAAAACTAACAATCTGTATTCCTGATATCCACCCCCAGCTGCTTCCCTACTAGTCACTTTTTTTTTTGTGCATTTCAAAAACACTTAGTTCACTTTTTTTTTTAAATGGTTGTAATCACAAGTTCAATCCTTTGACTCTGTCTGCCTACCTGAGGTGATGCACCTGAAAGAGTTAAGACTTCTTGCATGTGTGTTTCCCACTCTGACCAGTCAAAATATTTTCCATGAATGATCCCTGCTGGTTGAAAAACAGAACAAACAAACCATAATTACATAAAGGTAAATTTCAAATCAGAGGGTATTTTTACATGCACATACTGCCTGCTTTAAAAAGCTGTCTGTCTGTCTGGACTTTATATAACAGAAATAAGCTGTCAATGCAATGCTGAAGCAAAATTGTCACCATGTTGTCACCATATTGTTTGGCTATGGCTGAGTGAGGTATTTACAGTAAATCGCAGCGTGTTCCTGTGCTGTGATGAGAGGTGTTCAGTACCAGGCTTTTCTGAATCTCTACCCAACATTGTTTGCTGCATTCAAAATGGCCCAAACATGCCACAGGCAATCATGAAATGGGGCTGTAGTGATAAACATGTTTTGTAGTTTAAAAACTGATATGTCCAGATTTTAAAGTGGTTACTGCTTTATCTGAAAAAACAACAACAACAAAAAAAAGCAACAGAGTTTTTTTTTAAAGGCGTTTGACGAATGGATTTGGTGAATAAAATGTGAAACGCAAAAAGATGAACACATACTGTCGCTCTGCATGAGGTAAGATTGATTGTTTGCACATTGAGATTTAATTGAACTTTTTAGAAATTAGTCCAAAGCGTACAGACAGGTGGTAGTCAGGGGATGACAGGATGTAAGGGGACATTTTTAGCACCAAAATAGGATGTTAACCATGTGACCCATGTCCCCAGCACTCTTTTACATTCATTATCTCACTACATGTCAAACACGGCTAGAAGCAGCAGCGAAGAAGCTATTAAGCCTTATCTATTATTGAACAGTCAAAGACCTTGTAATGGCTGAAAAGAAAAAAAAGGGAAATCACTGACACCAAGATTCTTTCATAGTTGTATAATTTATTGTCTGTCGCTGCTTCCAAAGAAAATAAACACACTTCTTTTTCTTTTCTTTTTTTTTTTATAAGACTTATTTCATGTCGTTAAAGCAGTCAGCAGTCTGGCTCAATCTCTTCTCCCTGTTGCTTTCTGTTGTGCTTCACAGAAGCGATGGGCCCTGTGTCAGCTCAGTCAGTACACTCTTTATATGTCCATTTTATCCACTGAAGTAATAATACATCATTTCATGCAGATAGAGACACTGAGAAGACAGAGATGGGGGGCCTTTTGCAAAAAGTTACAGAGGTTGCCGTGCATGTCCATTGTCTACTCTAATATGTGTCTGAGAGGTTCACTTTAGTACCTTGACCATCCAGAGAAAACTGTCTCGGGCCTCAATCACCAGCATTATCTTTTGTGACCATTTAGGCTGACAGGCAGTGGTACTTTGAGAGGAGCCGCTGAACATTCACAGGACAGATGATGTGCAGTGAATAAGAAAAGACCTACGTAAGCAATCGCACCATAAGTTAAAAGAGGTCAGCAGTTTCATTGTTAATTTCTGCTGTGGTTTGCAGCAAAAACTGTTCCTTGCAAGTGCATGTGCAGCATACTTTTAATCTACTCACATTTTCTCTTGGAGAGCTGAGTTTGTGATCTGTCCCAACAAGACATTTGTAGCTGAGGAAACAGCCCCACCTCTAGATCCATTTACTAGTTCCTCCTGAGCCTCAGGTCAAAATTATATGATTTTTATCAGTAGATTGTGTTTGCCTGCATGTAACTGAACTGTGAATGTTAGAGCTCACTCATTTGAGGAAAATCTGTCATATTTTAGACTGAGACAGGAGGACCCCAAAGCCATATATGGCAGTTTAACAGCTTTGTTATAATAAAGGCAATATTGCAACAGAATTATGTTCCAAATCCAAAGTCCACAGGTAAGTAAATCTGACAGGTTGACTAATCAAAAGCCCAATCTAATCCTAACAGGTACGCTGCAGAGTGGGCCTACAGGTGAGTTTGCAGCATTTCCAGAAACTGAGTCTCACTCCTGATTCACAGGGAGACAGGGAGGGATATGAGATTTCCTGACAGAGTGCAATTCTCTCTGGGGGAAGCCAGACAGTAGCGCGCGCACACACACACACACACACACACACACCAGGGGAATCTGAGGGAAGCAGACAAGACAAAAGGCAAGTACACTAATACCGATGTTTGAAAGAGATTAAATCCTAAGAAGGCTGATATTACCACTTCGACAGCTGAAACAATCTGGCAAAGGTGAAGAGGAATGGCTGGCGCTTAAGTATTGCAGGGAAGTGGGATGATGAGAAACAGGTGTTTAGTGTGATCACTGCTCCGGCTGGTGGCCATACCCCAGGACCATCAGAGCGAGGAGTGACAGAAGCAAAACCTACTTGGACAAACCAGGACAAAATCTGCTAAAAAAGTGTTAAAAATACAACTGCAGAAGCTCATATGGGATGATTGAAAGGCCCAGACCTTGTGATGAAACTGTTTTTTCAACTGCTATTTCCAACATAAAGAATGACCCTTAAACCTCAAAATGAGTCCAAATTAATACAGTGAAACAAACATATTTTCACCATTTTATAAGTATTTTTATGTTGGTGATGTCATGATTTCAACAATTCAGTGATTATGAGGTGCGATCGAAATAGTCCAGGCATTCACTTGACATATTTACCTTATATAAAATTGTCAGATTTCCACT